>CAUYOR010027797.1:0-17226 GCA_963573925.1 Callimico goeldii | reverse complement strand
TTTCTTTTTTTTTTTTTTTTGAGACGGAGTTTCGCTCGTTAACCAGGCTGGAGTGCAATGGCGTGATCTCGGCTCACCGCAACCTCCGCCTCCTGGGTTCAGGCAATTCTCCTGCCTCAGCCTCCCGAGTAGCTGGGATTACAGGCATGCGCCACCATGCCCAGCTAATTTTTTGAATTTTTAGTAGAGGCGGGGTTTCACCATGTTGACCATGATGGTCTTGATCTCTTGACCTTGTGATCCACCCGCCTCGGCCTTCCAAAGTGCTGGGATTACAGGTGTGAGCCACCGCGCCCGGCCCAACTTCAACAATTAATAGTTTGACAAGATGTCAGCTATTTAATATACTCAATGTCATCCTCTGCTTTTCACTGCCTTCTTGCATTTGGGGGAGAAGAGTTAAACCAAATTTTTTAAATATTGCAACTATATTTGAATCATTATTAAAATAAAACTGGGGGAAGAGAGGTTATATAAAGGAAAAAAGAGTCTATAATGGAATTTAGGCCTTTGCTGATACAGCTGAGAAGAACTAGAGCTTCCAAGGAAAGCCTGACCTAAGAATGAGGCCACATCTTTTGTTTTTTTTATCAACACAACGCTACCAAAGTCTGGAGTTACTTTCTGACTTTATTCTGAAAATTAAAATTTTCCAGCTTGGCTGGACTGTTACTTTTTCTTCTCTTCTATTCTCTCATCTTTCTTTCTTTGCCGCCCGCCCCCCCCCCCGCCGCACCCCCCCGGGGGGGGGGGGGGGGGGGGGGGGGGGGGGGGGAGACGCTGGGTGATTAGGAGGGAACTGAGAGACCCCTTGGGGCAGAGCGGGATCTAAGGGAGGGGTCCTGGGAGGGGTCTGGCGGGGCGACGCGGGGAGGGACGGGAGCAGGGGTCAGAGGGAAGAGGTCCCGGAGGGAGGAGGGCGGGCGGGGAGGCCAGTTACTTTCGCAGATGCGCCAGAGCCCGAGTGCGAGGAGGGCTGCGGTTGCCTGCGTCCGCCACCTCCAGGATGTACCAGCGGTCGCTGGCGACCGCCGCTGCCAGGAGCGTGAAGCGGGGGCAGCGGGGCCCGGGGACGGCGGCGGATGTGCCGAGCCGGGGGGTGCGGGCAGGGGGGTAGCCGGGGGCGGGGCGGGAGTGCGGGAGCTGGGGGGAGGTGCGGAGCGGCGGGGGGGGGGGCGCGCGGACGCCGGGGGGGGGGACGCTGCGGGAGCCGGTGGGGGGGGTCGCGGGAACCGGGGGCGGGGGGGCAGGCGTTTCCCCCAAGGCTCTTCTGGGCCCGTCCCCGCTCCTGGCCTTGCGGGCCCCCTGGGGTCGCAGGGAGATAAGATCCACCTCACCTCTCTGCGGTGGCCGATCTCTCCACTGGGCTAAAGGAGAGGAAGTCGGGAACCGCGCGGCGAACCTGGGACCTGGGCTCCAATCCCAGCGCCCCCACTGGCTGGCCCCGTCCCTGGGCTCGTTCCTCAATCTCTCTGTGAACTCTCGGCGCTTCAGCAGCCAAACGGGAAGCACCTGCTGGCCCTGCTGTGCAGGGCTGGGAAGGAGGAGGAAGGGTCCGCCAGAGGCCGACCCCAGGAGGATGGTGGGGGGCAGCAGGACCCCATGCTGCTGGAAGCATAGGAGCCTGGCCCGGGCTGGCCCTGGATCCTGGTCTGTATCAGTCCTGAGGACCAAGCAGAAGGCAGCCGGTAACGTACAGTGGGTGAGCCCCGCGGCTGGGCCCGGGGCTGCGGAAGGGAAAAACCCTGCTTTGGATTCGCTCCTAATCACGAACGCGCCCTCCAGCAAGGCCGGCCTCTGCCTCTCCAGCCATTCACGGAGCAAACAGGCAGAAAGAACCTTCTAGGACAGGCGTTGGGTGCCAGTGGGGGTGGGAGGCCGGAGAGCCTCTCATCCGGAGTAGCCAGATGAACAATCCCCCCGTGGGCAGCCATGCAGGTGGAAGGGACAGGCGGCAGCCATCGCGGGACGTCTGGGTTAAATCTTGGAGAAGCTTCCTTTGGGTCGCCACACAGGGCTGGGCAGAGCAGAGAGGGGGTCAGAGGTTTGAGGACATCCTCCCCGATGGTGGCCCTTTGAGGTCAAGCCAAGACTCTCCTCTGGGGTGTTTTGGCCACGTTTTCCTCTGCTGGGCTCTTGTTGGTTTGAGGATTATAGTCAGGAAGGAAAAACCATCCGAGTAGTTACTGAAACAATATTTCAAACGGAGTTCAGACCGAGTGACAGAATGGCTCAGCTATTTTGTAGCTGTCCTCACCTGCAGCACCAAAGACTGTTGCTGCAGTCAGTGGCTTTGGGGTTTTCCCTCCTCTCTTGGAGCTGGGGCTTCCCTGACAACAGCCCCTCTCTGGGAGCCGTGTGGCATCCAGCAGTCCTGCTCTCTAGGGGTGTGGGAGAGCATGTTAGACCTGGAAGGCGAAAGAACTAAATGGGTACTCAGAGTAGCAGTCGCTAGGAAGGCAGGAGGAATAGGGATGGGGGGGTGGGTAGGGCCTCTTTCCCTCCCTAAACTGACTACAGCTGGGGAAAGAACGGTTGGCTAATGAAAACTCATGGTACTCTAACACTGACCCCACAATAAAGCGATATAACAAGAATCAATATTGCTTTGGTTGGGTGGACACCTTCTTTGTGCATGTGCAAGGTAGGAATTGACTGTGTGGGAAGAACAGAGGAGCCCCGTTTGGGCTGCATGCCCCACCTGCATCCTCCCAATGACTTCCCTTCTGTCTTTTATTTATTTATTTGAGACACAGTCTCCTTTTGTTGCCCAGGCTGGTCTCGAACTCCAGGGTTCAAGTGATCCTCTTGCCTTGGCTCCCCAAAGTGCTGGAATTACAGGCTTGAGCCATCAAGCCTGGCCTCTGTTTTTCTTTTTAGAGACAGGGGGCGGCAGTCTCCCTATGTTGCCCAGGGTGGTCTCAAATTCCTGGGTTCAAGTGGTTCTCTTGCCTTGGCATCCCAAAGTGCTAGGATTATAGGCGTGAGCCACTGCACTTGGCTTCCCCTTCTCTTGAGCTGAGAGCTGGTTTCAGAAGATCTGTTATTGCACCTACATAAAGCTTAAGTAGGGCCAGATGTGGTGGCTCGTACCTGTGGTCTCAGCTACTTGGGAGGCCAAGGTGAGAGGATCGATTGTACCCAGGCAGGAGGCTGAGGCTGCAGTGAGCTGTGGCTGTGACCAACAGAGTGAGACCCTGTCTTATAAAAAAGAAAAAAAAAAGGCCAGGTTGGGTGGCTCATGCCTATAATCTCAGCACTTTGGGAGACCGAGGTGGGCAGAACACTTGAGGTCAGGAGTTCAAGACCAGCCTGGCCAACACGGTGAAACCCTGTCTCTACTAACAATACAAAAATTAGCCAGGTGTGGTGGCTCATGCCTGTAATCCCAGCTACTCAGGAGGCTGAGGCAGGAGAATCTCTTGAACCTCGGAGGTGGAGGTGGCAGTGAGCAAAGATCACACCACTGCACTCCAGCCTGGTTACAGAGCAAGACTCCATCTCAAAAAAAAGAAAAAGAAAAAGGAGAAAACAGCTTAATGCCACTGTTATCTAGAAGGAGTTTTCAGCACCACAGAGCCACGTCTCTGTAGAACAGACGTGTGTTTCACTCACGCTGCAGGGCTGCGAGACAGCCACGTTAGCATCTATGACCTATCTGCATGAGAAAGCCTGGGTTGTTTCCAACCCTAGATGTGCAGCTGGAACCGCTGATTAAATTGTCCCCTAGGCATTAGGCACCAGTCTTCGAGGGGCTACTCTGATGAATTCTGCTAGTATATTTTCCTTGAAATGGACCCAAGTTATACCTTGGTCCAGTATGAAAAGGCACTGCTTGAGAACAACCCATTATTTTTCACTATTCATCTTTCTTTCATCAATTTGGAACTCGAAGCCTGTCCCTAGGCTGTCAGACCACTACCGCTGCAGATGGGCACAATAGGCTTTTGATAGACAAAATTCCAGTTGTAAGTGACAAAAAACAATGCTGCATCCAAGCCTTTTTTTTTTTTTTTTTAAAGAGATGAAATCTTGCTCTGTTGCCCAGGCTAGAATGGTGCAGTGGTGTGATCACGGCTCACTGCAGCCTCAACTTCCTAGGTATGAACGATTCTCCCACCTCAGCCTCCAGAGTAGCTGGGACCATAGGCACATCACACCATGCTGGGATAATTTTTTAAATTAATATTTTGGTAGACACAGGGTCTTGCTTTGTTACCCACGCTGGTCTCAAACTCCTGGCCTCAAGCAATCCTCCTAGCTTGGCTTCCCAAAGTGCTGGGATTACAAGTGTGAGCCACCACACCCTGCCTATTTTTATTTATTTATTTTAGACAGTGTCTCGCTCTGTTGCCCAAGCTGGAGTGCAGCTCATTGTAACCTCTGCCTCCCAGGTTCAAGCAATTCTCCTGCCTCAGCCTCCCAAATAGCTGGGACTACAGGCACCCACCGGCACTCCTGGCTTTTTAAAAAAAAATATTTTTAGTAGAGGCAGAGTATCACCATGTTGGCCAGGCTGGTCTTGAACTCCTGACCTCAAGTGATCACCCACCTCGGTCTCCTAAAGTGCTGGGATTACAAGCATAAGCCACTACACCCAGCCCTGGTTCTCTTCTTTTAAACTCATATTTAACTACCTGGAGCCAGCAGCTGGAGGACCAGCAGGTCCGGCCCTTGTGATGCCAGTGGGCAGAGCCCTCTGCTCCAGGCTGATGACATCATCTGCCACCTCCACCACAGGGCTGGGGAAGCAGCTGGAGCTGAGGCTGAGTCACTGTCAGAGTAGCTCAGCGTCAACTGATTTCACTGCATTTGGCAAATGTGCCCCCACAGAAAATGAACCTAAGTTTCCCTGTCCAACAGGTCAATTCATTCACTCAGGACATCAGGAAGCGAATCCCCTCGGGAGACTCAAAGCCACTGTCTGAGTCAAAACCCAGCATTCTAAGGCATTTTATGTGAGTCGGGCCATAGGTTGGAATCATGCACCTTTTCATTTCCTGTGGACACTGGTATCATTTGTGAGATGTGGCCATGATTGGGAGGCAGCCTAAGAGCTGGGAGGTCTCACCCCCAAGCACAACTCCAAGGCCTATGAAGGGCTCAGCACGGCCACCCAGACTTCCCCAGCACCTGCCTAACCAGTCTGGCAGCCTGACAGGGACAGGGTTCCGCTCTCCCGGGGAGGCAGGCAGGCCCCTGCAAGCCCACATGGGGTTTCTGAGGGACAAGCTTCTTAGGCAGCCGTGCTTTGGGCACTGAAGCACCTTCTCCGCATCTTGGGTGGTGGTTGGAAATGATATCCTGGAGAAATAACTTCCTCAAAGGGAAATGAGTTTGTGTTTTCTTTTTTTTTTTTGTCAATCACTGTGAGCTTGTAAGGTTGCTCAGGTTGGCCTTGAACTCATGGCCTCACCTTCGCAAGCGCCAGGACATTCGGCCGGAGCCACTTTGGGCCTGAGTTCGTGTTTTCTAGAGTGAAAGTTCCTCCCCGGACAAAGCTGGGACCTGCACTGGCTTTGAGTGACTAAATGTCTTTCTGGGAGACTCTGACTCACTGGGTAATGTGGAACAGGCAGTGCCCTAGGCTGCAAGGCCGCACTGATATCTCCCCGGAACTAGCCTGTGCGTCCACCGCAGAGTGCACCTACAGTGCCCGGGACATGCACTTCTGTTCTCTCCGGCCTGTGCATCTTCCTGTTCCCTCTCACAGCCTGCTACATGTGCCAGGACCAACAGCTGTGCGGGAATGCCCTTTCCTGTGGCATCCAGGGCGGAGCTCACTGTCTTCTCGGTACTCCTGCACACACCAGCCACACGTGTGCAGATGTGCATGGCTATCTGCTGACCTGTCTTCCCACCGTTCAGAAAACAAAACCCCTGGGAGCTCACTGCAAGAGTTGTTCCAGCTTTGATTCCAGGACCTGGCACCTGGCACACAGCAGGAACACTCACAAATACCTGAGTGAATAAACAGATGTCACCCCTTTGGAGATAATATGGAAATTCTGGAAGTCAAGGCCCGTTTCGTCCCATCCAGCTGAAAACAGGTTCAAATAATGTAGGCCAAGCCCAGTGGAGAGAAAATCTGCAGCTTAATTGGTCCTTTGCTTTGTTGAGGTAGATTCATCTGAGTCAGGAGATGCTTCGTGGTGGCAAGACGGACTTGGGGCAGGCTGGGCTGCACAACTCATCCTCTCAACACAGACCTTGGGTGTTGAAAGTGAACATAATGTAGTCCTTACAATGGGGAAAAGGAGGGGAATGGTATGCGGGACCCCCTGTACTAGCCTTACAACTCCCTGCGAACTTCCATTTCAAAATAAAAGATTAAAATGTACAGTGAGGATCTATGGAAGCCTTGGGGAGGTGTCAGCTCCATATGGCAGCCTTTTGGACAAAGCTGTCTGAAAATGGAATGCGGTGCTTTAAAGATAGGCGGGCACAGCCACACCCCCAAGCTGGCAGCGTCCTTCAGCATTGAGGGCCCAGCTCTGGGGCCAGATTGCCTGGATTCTAATCCCAACCCTAAAACTTACTTGTTCTGTTGTCTTGGACAAGTTATTTCACCTCTACAAAATCTACATTTCTGCATTTTAAAAAATGGCAGCTAGGCCAGGTGCAGTGGCTCATGCCTGTAATATCAACAATTTGGATACTGAAGCAGGATGATCACTTAGCCCAGGAGTTTGAGACCAGTCTGGGCAACAAAGTGAGATCCAATCTATATAAAAAAATTGTTTTCAATTAGCCGGGTGTGATGGCGTGCACCTGTAGTCCCAGCTTCTTGGGAGGCTGAGGTGGGAGGTTTGCTTGAACCCAAGAATTTGAGGTTGCAGCGAGCTATGGTCATGCCACTGCACTCCAGACTGAGAGGGCAAGGCCTTGTCTCCCCCCAAAAAAAAAAAAAAAAAAAAAGATAAAACCACATTAGACTTACTGGCAATCGTGAATTATTCCTTCCACATGACGGCAGTCTGCAATGGGGGCTCCAATTTGGCTTGCGGTCTCTTCTGGGCAGTGGGCACAGCCATTTCTACTTTCCAGGGTGGCAGGTGGCCCGAAGGGTTCTAACCTGCCGCTGGAACCTCATCTACAGCCCCGAACCCTCCATTCACAACCCTTCCCAAACTCCATTCCGACTTAAAGAACCTGAATAATGGACACATGGACACATACCTGAAAGAAAGCCTAGGCAGTTGCCATTAGACGAGGGCCTATGGCTTTATTAACAGATATCGATGAAGCTTTCAGGTGCTGGCAGCTATGAGGGTCTGGTTTTAAGAATGGCCTTTAAGGAAAAGCCGTGGCAGGTGGGCTGAGAGGGGCAGCTCCAGCTCAGCCCTGCCCACAGCACAGGCTGGCAGAAGCTGAGGTCCACATCACCTCCTGGCATGCAAAGAAGCTGAAGATAAAACCATTATTTT
Organism: Callimico goeldii; assembly: GCA_963573925.1. NCBI lineage: Eukaryota > Metazoa > Chordata > Mammalia > Primates > Cebidae > Callimico > Callimico goeldii. Next base: position 9,799 of record CAUYOR010027797.1, on the reverse strand, counting down.
CCAGTTTCTACACAAAGTCAATTTCTTTTTTTTTTTTTTGAGAGGAGTTTCGCTCTTGTTATCCAGGCTGGAGTGCAATGGTGGGATCTCGGCTCATCGCAACCTCCGCCTTCTGGGTTCAAGCAATTCTCCTGCCTCAGCGTCCCGAGTAGCTGGGACTACAGGCACGCGCCACCATGCCCAGCTAATTTTTGTATTTTTTTAGTAGAGACAGGGTTTCACCTTGTTGACCAGGATGGTTTAGATCTCTTGACCTCGTGATCCACCCGCCTCGGCCTCCCAAAGTGCTGGGATTACAGGCGTGAGCCACCGCGCCCGGCCACAAAGCCAATTTCTAAGCAACAGTTATTATCCATTTACAGACTGGCACAAATATCAAAAATAAGCAGCTTAGGTGAGTACAGAGGCTGGAGTGCATTTTCTGCCAACACAAACCACTGTGATATTCTCTAAGTTCAGAGGGAAAAATATCTCAGGCCCTGACTCAGATGTGGCAGAAATAAGTGAGTCTGAGGTGCATTTTCACAGCTGTTTCTACCTGGAAGGAGCCTGGGTGATACAAACAGGTCTGGGGTTCATGGCTCTGGTGAGTTCCCAGGGCCAACTGCATCTTTGCCAGGACGCTCATCCTCACTGTGGCTGTCTGGGGAGATGGCTGTTGGCAGGCTAGAGACCACAATGAAAAAACTGACAAAATTAAAAAAAAAAAACCCAGTAGGGTCTGCAGCAGTGTTTGAAATGACACGCTTTTTATTTCTCAGAAACAGCTGAGATGACCTCCAGAGATTTCCAATGAAGTTGTAACAGTGCACCCTGCAGCTCTACCACAGCGGGGAGGGGAAATCAAATCCATCAACTTATGCCAGGCTTCAGCCCTGCAGGAGCTGCTGCCTCTGAAGAAAGCGGGGACCTGGGCAGAGTACGTCCTTCCCCCATGTGGAGATCATGACAGATGTGAAGGTTGGGCTGACAGACACACAGCCTGCAGCTGCACAGCCAGTCCCCAACAGCACCAAGCCAAGTCATTTAAAAAAGATTCAGGCCACTGCCTTTTTCTCAGGGAGGAACAGCCAGCGTATGCCCCGAGGCTCATTGGGCCTGTCTCATCACACAGCAGTTGCCTAAAGGAGTTTCTGCTAGAGGCTTCCTGTCACCTTATTCTGTCTCTGCATCCACCTGAAGTTCACCCAGATTTCCCCAATCACTTAGAATGGCTTTGTGCTGGTTTTAATTGCAGTTTGTGCTAGTCTGTGAATTAGGAATTCAAACAAAAGAAGAAAACCACGTTGAGAAACTATAGAGGAGCTGGGGGCTCTGTCTCCATTCCCCTCCTCATCATACACAAGTCATGCTTCTACCAAAAAAAAAAAAAAAAAAAAAAAAAAAAGCCCACTGAGGCAGCACAGAAGTGACAGTTGAGGAACCTGCAGCTCAGATTTAACAGGCATCTGCCAAGTCCACACTCAGGACTGAGTGACAGCCAGTCCACAACATGAGGTCCAGATACATTCACTGCCAAGGCTCTACCCACGCAAACAAAGCCATCAGCTCTAGCAAAAGGGACGCCGCCTTCTTCCTCCCCCGCCTTTCACCTGGTAAGTCCAGGAATCAAGAAAGCAAAAACGGCTGGGTGTGGTGGCTCACGTCTGTAATCCCAGCACTCTGGGAGGCCGAGGCGGGTGGATCACATGAAGTCAGGAGTTCAAGACCAGCCTGACCAACATGGTGAAACCCTGTCTCTTAAAAAAAAAAAAAAAGAGAGAGAGAGAGAGAGAGAGAGAGAGAAGCAGTCACTGTTATAAGCAGCACCAGCTGCACAAGTAGAAGCACCTCTGGTGCCACTTTCAAGACAAAACAAGAGTATAGTTGAAATATCTGATTTGAAAATGTTGACCTCCTTTCCTACGGCATTGCAAGGGTCCCACAGGAACGTTGGTGGCACCAGGGAACAAACCCTGGAAGTGGTACAGCCACTCTGGGACCAGGTAGCTCCAGCCAGAGGCCTTACTCCATGGCAGCCAGCTGCTCGATGGCACGGCGCACTTTCTTTGCAGTTTCTTCAAATTCTTTCTTCTTATTGTTGGTTTCCTTTGCCTGGAAATAAAGAATAGACACATGACACTGAAACCAGAGCTTCCCATTCATATCATGTAGATAAGATGACAAAGGAAAAAACAATCAGGGAACACTGACCGAGCACCTGAATAAGCTGGGCACTGGCTGGGGCAGACTCGCAGCTACATGGGACGAACATCCTGATTCAACTAAACGCCTTCTAGTTTAAGCTGCCTCCTAATCGTTGAATAATAGAAAACACCGATGGAGGGGTTGGTATGTACCCAGCACCATTCTACCTGCTTCGCCCATTAACTGATTTATGTTCGCAGTGGTCCTGCGGTGGGTGCTTCCATGCCTCTATTACACAGATGAGGAAACCAAGGTCCAGCGGAAGCAGCCACTCAGGGTTCCCCAGCTAGTCTGTAGAGCTCTGCTCTTAACCACCACCCTACCTTGTCCTGAAACTAGTAGAGTCCAGAGCCTTCTTCATGTCTAGTTAAACAGACCCTGGTAAACCTCAGGCTCTTCCTCAAACAGAAATTCTTTTTGCTTCCAGCCCCTTCCTGAATCTGACTTCCAGTTTTTTCATTCTGCTAACAGAGCTCTCTCCTAAGGGGCAAATGACAATCACATTAGCAAACCCAGGGATCCTCTTCCCTATCATATTTTTTATTCAACCTAACTCCTCTGCTACCTTAAAAAACAAAGACCGCTATTGGATTAAATATGTTTTCTGATAGAAGCTAACTTTAAAAAATTATCTTTCAATTTGTACTTAAATTTTTTCTTTTTATATTTTTTTTAAAGATGGGGTTTCACCATATTGGTCAGGCTGGTCTTGAACTCCTGACCTCAGGTGTTCCGCCCACCTCAGCCTCCCAAAGTGCTGGGATTAGAGGCGTGAGCCACCTAGCCCGGTTTTGTTTTTTTTTTTTTTTTTTTTTTTTTTTTTAAGAGATGGGGTCTCACTGCGTTGCCCAGGCTGGAGTGCAGTGGCTATTCACAGGCACAATCCCACTACTGATCAGCATGGGAGTTTTGACCTGCTCCGTTTCCGATGTGGGCCAGTTCACCCCTCCTTAGTCAATCTGGTGGTCCCCAACTCCCGGGAGGTCACCATATTGATGCTGAACTTAGTGCGGACACCTGATCAGCATAGCACAATACAGCCCAGAACTCGTGGGCTCAAGAGATCCTCCCACTTTAGCCTCCTGAGTAGCTGGGACTACAGGCATGCACCACTGAGCCCAACTCAATATGTATTTTATATATCCTAATATAGCCTACGTATTACCTCATGTATAAGTCTTATTTGTATATTATGAAAAGAAAATTTAATTTTAAAATAATAAATTGATAAGAAAAAAATAAAACAGTACACTTTTTGTTTTGTTTTAGAGACAGGGTCTCTGTCACCCAGGCTGGAATTCAGTGGCAAGATCATGGCTCACTGCAGCTTTGACCCCCAGGGCTTAAGTGATCCTCCCACCTCAGCCTCCTGAGTAGTTGAGACTATAGGCACATGCCACCATGCCTGGCTAATTTTTTTGTGTATTTTATGAAGAGATGCAGTCTGGCCATGTTGCCCAGGCTGGCCTCAAAACTCCTGGGCTCAAACAATCCTCCTGCTTTGGCCTCCCACAGTGCTGGGATTCAGGCACAAGCCAGTGCGCCTGGCCCAACACTGCACCTTGCAATGGACTGTAACAGACATTTCTGCAGTCCCGGGAGCCTCACCTCTCCTGATATGGAAAGATAACCATGGCTTTAAAAACACACATACACACATTATTCAGTTTCTTCTCTTTCAAAAAAGCCTAAAATTAAGCTCCTTTGCATACATGCTGTAATTTAACCACCCCAATGTGGAGGGCAATATCTCCAACATTTTCCCAATAAAGGGAGGGGCAAAGCAAACAGAAGAACTCTCACTATTGAAAAATAAAACAGGTACAGTGGCTTACACCTGTAATCCCAGCACTTTGGGAAACCAAGGCAGGTGGATCACCTGAGGTCAGGAGTTTGAGACCAGCCTGGCCAATATGACAAAATCCTGTCTCTACTAAAAATACAAAAAATTAGCCAGGCATGATAGTGTGCACCTGTAATCCCAGCTACCTGGGAGGCTGAGGCAGGAGAATCGCTTGAATCCGGGAGGTGGAGGTTGCAGTGAGCCAAGATCATGCCACTGTACTCCAGCCTGGGTGACAGAACGAGACTCCGTCTCAAAAAAGAAAGAAAAGAAAAAAAACTCACTGGCAAAACTTATAGTTGGATGTGGTGGCTCATGTCTATAACCCCAGCACTTTTGGAAGCCAAAGCAGGAGGATCAGCTGAGCACAGGAATACAAGACCCTGGCCAATATAGCAAGACCCCTGTCTCTACAAAAAAATTAAAAATTGGGCCAGGCACGGTGGCTCATGCTTGTAATTTCAGCACTTTGGGAAGCTGAGGCAGGCAGATCACCTGAGGCCAAGAGTGCAAGACCAGCCTGGCCAACATGGTGAAACCCCATCTCTATTAAAAATACAAAATAAATTAGCCCAGTGTGGTGGCAGGCGACTTAATCCCAGCTACTTGGGAGGCTAAGGCAGGAGAATCGATTGAACTTGAAAGGTGGAGGTTGCAGTGAGCCATGAATGAGCCATTGCACTCAAGTCTGGACGACAATTGTGAAACTCTGTCTCAAAAAAAAAAAAAGTTAGCCAGGCATGGTGGCATGTGACTGTCATCCCAACTACTGGGGAGGCTGAGGCAGGAGGATCACTTGATTCCAAGAGATTGAGGCTATAGTGAGCTGTGACTGCGCCATTGTACTCCAGCCTGGGCAATAGAGCAAGACCCTGTGTCTGAAAACAAACAAAAAACTCCTGCCACCCAGGTCTACAACTTGCCTCTCCTTCTAGTGCCTCATTTTGTCCCCATCGCAAGTATTTACAAAGTAAACTCTGATGAAGAACTAAGTTGCTCTGTTTATTTCCACATCAAATTTATTCCCTAAACTGGTGGATTTTCACATTGGTTCTAATGTTTCATTGTTTCAAAAGCTGAAGCAGTGAGGCAGCAGCAGAACAAGAATCAGTGTCCAGCACATAGCCCGGGGTGGCCAGACCTCAGCTTCCACAGCAGTGCCCTGCCCTCCCGGCACTCTGGCAAGGCGGCAGACAGGGGAGTCCTGCCGTCAAATCTGGGATCTTGGGAATCCCCAGCATCACCAGCAACAGCATCCCTCCTTGTCTTCAGGGTTTGTATAGTGCAACACACAGGCCTGTGGTCCTAGCTACTGGGGAGGCTGAGGTGTGATCATTTGAGCCAAGGAGGTCAAGGCTGCAGTGAGCCAAGATCGCACCACTGCACTTAGCCTGGGTGACAGAGTAAGAGCCTATCTAAAAAAAAAAAAAAAAAAAAAAAAATATATATATATATATATATATATATATATATATACACATATACATATATATATACATATACATATATATATATATATATCTATTGTTTCACAATTAAACAAAGTAATAAAAACAAATCCATAATTTAAAAGTATTCTGTATTCTGAATTGGGGAGAACAAAAAACAGTTCAAAATAAAAGCCAGACAGTTTTTTTAAATTTCCCTGCCTTTCTTGAAGGCTGGGATGTCTCCCCTGATTCCAGTCTGGCTGGGTCCGACTGCAGTGCACCAGGAGATGGAGACCAAGCCGGTGTCCTGCAGGAGATGACGCCTCTACTTCTGCCTCCTGCCCCTTCAGCTCATACATCCCAAAAGTCTACTTTTCTTAGTCACATCTTCTAAAAGGTGACTTGACTTTGCCCTACCAGACCACATCTTCATCCCTGTAATGTAACCCTGGAGCGCAGCACCCACCAGCGCTTCAGGGCTTTCTGGAACTGGCCTGTGTCAGATTTCAATTGCTGTTTGCAACAGCAACAACCCTGTCTTTCTCAGTGCTCTGGAACCCGGCCTCCAGCTCACAACACCACATCCACTGCTCCTCCCCCGTGCTCATTCAGGTTCCAGGCACACAAGCGAGGGCCTGCTGGCCAAATCCATCCAGACCATCATGGCCTTTTATTGTCCAGCACACAGGCTAAGAATGCTTTTTATGTTTCTAAAAATGTTGTGAAAAGCTACAACAAAAAGACAATATGCAGCAGAGACTCTGACCCACCAAGGCTAAGAGATGATCACATTACAGAAAATTGGCTGACCCGTGACCCAGAAAAAGATGCTCCCCAGCCCATTTTCCAGCTCCCACGCTGCAGTTCCCACAACCTCAACTGGTGACAAGCTCTCACACAGCCTGCTGCACCTACCACTGGCGTCTTCCCTCTTCCTGACAAAACACAATATTGAAAGCCACTATATTGAGGCCAGGCACAGTGGTTCACACCTGTAATCCCAGCACTTTGGGAGGCCAAGGCAGGCAGATCTCTTGAGGCCAGGAGTTTGAGACCAGCTTGGCCATAATGGCAAAACCCCATCTCTACTAAAAATGCCAAAATTAGCTAGGTCTGGTGGTGTACACCTGTAACTCCAGCTACTTGAGAGCCTGAGGCATGGAATCACTTGAACCTGGGAGACGGAGGTTGCGGTGAGCCGAGATCGCGCCATTGCACCCTAGCCTGGGTAACAAGAGCGAAACGCCATCTCAAAAAAAATACATAAATAATAAAAAATAAAACAAAACAAAAAAACCCACGCTGGTCAGGCACAGTGGCTCACGCCCTGATCCCAGCACTTTGGGAGGACGAGGTGGGTGGATCATGAGGTCAGGAGTTTGAGACCAGCCTGGCCAACACGGTGAAACCCCATCTCTGCTAAAGATACAAAAACTTAGCCAGGCATGGTGGCACACACCTGTAACCCCAGCTACTCGGGAGGCTGAGGCAGGAGAATCACTTAAACCTGGGAGGTGGAGGTTGCAGTGAGCTGAGATCATGCCATTGCCCTCCAACCTGGATGTCAGGGAGAGATTCTGTCTCCAAAAAAAAAAAAAAAGAAAAAAGCCATTATATTCGACAGAACTATTTTACACTTATCTCTAAAAAGGAACACAATTTCAAGCCTGTAATCGCAGCACTTTGGGAGGCCGAGGCGGGTGGATCATGAGGTCAAGAGATCGAGACCATCCTGGGCAACATGATGAAATCCCGTCTCTACTAAAAATGCAAAAAATTAGCTGGGCATGGTGGCGCATGTCTGTAATCCCAGTTACTCAGGAGGCTGAGGCAGGAGAATTGCGTGAACCCAGGAGGCGGAGGTTGCGGTGAGCCGAGATCGTGCCATTGCACTCCAGCCTGGGTAACAAGAGAGAAACTCCATCTCAAAAAAATAAAATAAAAAATAAAAAAGGAACACAATTTTCAAGCTGAAAAGGGACCTCAGAAACCATTGGATGAGGGGGGTCTAACCTCTATTTAGCAAGGAAAGTGTGACCACGACTGGCTGAAATTCACTAAGACTGCAAGTGGCAGAGACGGAACTACGACATCTCCTGACTCTCCACCCAGAGCTTTGCTACAAGGATATGAAATCCCCCAGTACTTATTCTGTGTGGGGCTGCCAGATTTAGCAAATTAGAATATATGATGCCCAGGCCGGGCGTGGTGGCTCAAGCCTATAATATCAGCACTCTAGGAGGCCAAGGTGGGCAGATCACCTGAAGTCAGGAGTTTAAGACCAGCCTGGCCAACATGGCAAAACCCCGTCTCTACCAAAAACACAAAAATTAGCAGGCATGGTGGGGCATGCCTATAATCCTGGCTACTTAGGAGGCTGAGGCAGGAGAATCTCTTGAACCCAGGAGGTTGCAGTGAGCCAAGATCACACCATTCCATTCTATCCTGGCCAACAGAGTGAAAACTCTGTTTCAGAAAAAAAAAAGCTTCCTGAGGAATAACAGGGGTCCCTTTGACAGACTAGTTTAGTGCTAAAGACAATGAACAGGGTTTGAACAGTTCTTATTCCCAATACATACAATTTTGTTCTTGGCTCTTTCTCTGTCCAGTTTCAGAAATTCACTGAGGGTTAATTCTTCAAACTGCTTCTTGACAGAAAGGAAAGCGCAACCAGATGAATGCTTTTTATGTTCCTCTCTAGAAAAATCAGAACATCAGCGGAAAGGCAGCTGAAGGAATGAAAGCAGCAGTCCACTCCACATGGGTCACCTTCCCGCCCTCCACTGGCACACCCTGCTCTGCCTCAGGAGCAAAACATCAAGTCTGAAGTTGATGGAATCAGTGCTGGGTCCAAGTCACATTCCCGTACGGCCCCTCTTAGCACCTTCTCTCTCACTGTGGACCTCTCTCCCTACATCCATGTGGCTAACACATCCATTTTACCTGGACTTCTTTAGCAATTAAGTGAGAAAGTGTTACACAGTGTAAGTCCGAAAGAATCACGTGTCAAATCCCTCTAACATTCTCAAGGAACTGTTTGAAGTAATTTCATTTCACTGGAATTGTTATGAAATCCACTGTAAGGAGTAAGAGCAAATAAGGGCATTATCCACCAGGGTTCCCCAAGGGAAACTCTAGCTCAGATTCTCATTTGCTGCTAGTCTCCCTGCATAACTGATTATTGCCGTTACCAGAGCAGTGTTACAATGAAAACATGGCCACACAAAGTACAAAAGGACAGCCAGTAGTTAGCTCTAATCTGAAAACGTGAATACCACTGATATCTTCCCAGTGATCACAGGATGCAGTATAGCCACCACAGTGAAAATAGTAAGAAAAAAAACAGCTACACTCTTCTAATCAGGAAGAAAAACAACTGGGGTGATTCTCAAGGGGAAAAAATTAAAGTTGTGGAAGCAACTGATTCTAACGGAAAAAATAGGTGAGAAAAGAGTATGGCATTACAGTGTAGAAGACAAATATCATCTAAGTACGGGACTTCATTTTAATTAACTAGGCATCTTGAAGAACAAATCCAAAACAACACTGAAGTCTACACTTCCTTTTTTTCTTTTTAAATGTTTAAGACGGAGTCTCGCTCTATTGCCCAGACTGGAGTGCAGTGGTGTTATTCTAGCTCAACCTCCGCCTCCCAGGTTCAAGCAATTCTCCTGCCTCAGCCTCCAGAGTAGGTAGAATTACAGGCACGTGCTACCACGCCCAGCTAATTTTTGTATTTTTAGTAGAGATAGGGTTTCACCATGTTGGCCAGGCTGGTCTCAAACTCCTGATCTCAGGTGATCCGTTGGCCTCAGCCTCCCAAAGTGTGAAAAACTACCCTTTCAAAGGGCAATTTTTGTGTTCTGTGGGTTTTATTTCAATTAAACTTAAAAAAAAAAATCTCAAGGAAAGTGCTTGGACATTCCTGGGAGCTCACAGCAGCAGGGTCTGCTAATGTATTCTGTTGAACCTGAAAGGCATCAGGCATCAGGCATCTTAAGTGAATGAGACTTTCACATCCACCCTAAGGGCATTTTGGTCAAATGAGATTTAATTAGGCTGTAAGCATCACCAAGGCACCAGCATTTAGAGAGGTATCTGTTCACAATAGCTGTTTAAGAAACAATGAGGTGGCCGGGCAGGGTGGCTCACGCGGTCAAGAGATCCAGACCATCCTGGTCAACAAGGTGAAACTCTCTCTCTACTAAAAATAAAAAAATTAGCTGGGCATGGTGGTGCGCGCCTGTAGTCCCAGCTACTCGGGAGGCTGAGGCAGGAGAATTGCTTGAACCCAGGAGGCGGAGGTTGCGGTGAGCCGAGATCGTGCCATTGCACTCCA
>CAUYOR010027792.1:0-10072 GCA_963573925.1 Callimico goeldii | reverse complement strand
TGTGATTCCTCCACTGGAGATCTTCTGCTCCGTGAGCGACCAGAATTTGTCTGAAAGTGTGGTGTGCTCTAGTTCTCCGCGCCTTCACTGAGAGCTGCAATCCCGGGATGTTAGCGATCGGCCATCTTGGATCGTTCCTTAACTTCTTAATGAATAAACTTTTGACTCTTTTGTAATGATGCTTAGCTTAAAACACAAACACATTGTCCAGCTGTATCAGAATATTTTAAAATTTATATCCTTATTCTATAAGCATTTTTTGTTTATAAACATTTTCTTTATTTTTCATTTTTAAACTTTTTATGTTAAAAGCTAAGACAGAAACATACCCATTATCGCAGGCCTACACAGGGTCAGGATGATCATCAGTGTCTTCCATCTCCATATCTCGTCCCACCGGAAGGTCTTCAGGTGCAATAACACCCATGGAGATGTCACCTCCTATGGTAACAATGCCTTCTTCTGGAACATCTCCTGGACGACCTGCCCGAGGCTGTTTTATAGGTATCTTTTAAAAAAGTAAGTAGAAAACACTCTAGAATAACGATCAAAAGTATGGTATAGTGAGTACATAACCAGCTACATAGTTCCTTATTATCATTACCAAATATTATGTACTGTTCAGAACTGTGTGTGCTCTATATTTATATGACTGGAAGCACAGGTTTGCTTACACCAGAAACACCATAAACACATGGATAATGCATTGTGCAATGTTGGACATTACAACGTGGCTAAGACATCACCAGCCAATAGGAATTTTTTTAGTTTCATCATAATCTTATGGGACTACCATTGTATACGTGGTCTGTCATTAATCAAAATGTTATGTGGTGCATTTAACTATTTAAGAATTGTTATTTTTTTGGCACTTATCTGCTTGGAAAAGTATTGTAATAGATGTGGAGAAATAAAGCACTGGGACTTCTTGTCAATGTCTAAACAAAAGCATTTCTGCCGTGGAATCTCCAGAGCAGGGCTGTTAAAGGCAAGAACATAAAATAATTCCTTTTAATGGCAAAATGAGAATAGGACTTCGGTGTTCCAACTTCAACAAAAACTTAGAACAGAGGGATCCTCAGATGTTGTGCTTAATCAGTCTCTGTCGGTTCTGCTTTCCCCCAGTTCATTATTGATGGTTGTGAATGGAGCTACTAAAGAGAGGAGGGAAAGGAAAATGCAGGCGGAATTCTTATTAAGGTATTTCTATTTTTGGCAAATCACTACTTGGCTATGTAGAGCAACACATTTATCTGGAGGGCTTTTTTTTCTTAAAAAAGGTGGATGTTGCCTTTAATGAATACAAAATAAAACCAATAGAATCTAGATTAATTTTTAATGAGTAGCAGTTGTGTACTGCATGTAATAATATTGAAATTAATACATAATTAAAGTAGATTTGTACAGAATAGTTCACTTGAGAGTTCAATAGTGGAGAACAGAATTGAGCATCTCCAAATGCGACCTACAGCTCTGTATCCAGATTTTCGGGACATAAAGAGAGATCAGTGTTTCCTTGAGTTAAAGTCACACTTTAACCAGAGGCACAGAGAGATCTTTGGGAACTCTGACCTGGGCTAAAACTTTCAATGTTTGTTTACAGGAGGTAGAGCTATCTGATCATTACGACAAAACTGGCACATGTCTCAGCTGTGCCCAGAGACCTGTCACCACTGAAATGATGTTTTTCCTTCTATATTTTCACTGAATAACAATTTTCACTTTTGTTAAGTCAGGTTGTTGGGTTAAACCTTGTCACTCTAAAAAAGTCAGAAAGCAGTGCAATGAATCACCATATTTTAAATATCATTTAAGTTTATTATATTGTAGATGGTATAATGGAACAATGGACACACCCAAATGACAACAAAAACACGAGAATACAATGCCTTGCCCTGCAGCTCTACTGCAATTGTTCTAACGAATGGCCATGCATTTGGTTCTGGAGAGGACACCTCTGTGTAGGGAGAAAGCAGCTGTGGATTTCAGCAGAATGATGCCCTAGAGAATAGTTGTTATTTTTCTCCATTCAGCATCAATCTCCTCTTCCTCTGCTATCTGTCCTTCTATTTCCTTCCCAAACCCTTAATTCATGCATTTCCAATGGGATTGATCTCATTCTTGGTTTCAAGAGCAGGCTTGAAATTCAGGTCTAACTCATTAGGGTGTCACATCCACCTGTCCACCCTGATCGGTTTAGAGATGAGCAAGTGACCCAAACAGCACCAAACGGTCAATAAAACTTGGTTCTAGAATATTATGACACTTCTGGGAGAGAAGCTTTCTTTTTTTGGAGTTTCTCTCTTGTTGCCCAGGCTGGAGTGCAATGGCATAATCTCGGTTCACTGCAACCTCCACCTCCCACGTTCAAGTGACTCTCCTGCCTCAGCCTCCCAAGTAGCTGGGATTACAGGCATGTACCATCACACCTGGCTAATTTTTATATTTTTAGTAGAGATGGGGTTTCACCATGTTGGCCAGGTTGGTCTCGAACTCCTGACCTCAGATGATCTTCCCGTCTCGGCCTCCCAAAGTGCTGAGATTACAGGCATGGACCACCATGCCCGACTAAGCCTTCTTTTTTTTCTGTGGATATAGAGCTGAGAAGTGGATCTGGAACTGGAGGCTGTGCTTAAGCACAAGCCCTCCAGAGAAAGAAAAACAAGACAGAGAAAAACAGACTTCGGGGTAGCTTTCTATAACATTGTTTCACAGATCAAGCTGTGCTTGGAATTGATCTGTACCTGGACTTTTCAGTTACATGAACCAATAAATTCCCTTTTCACCTAGTCTATTTTGAGTTGGATTTTCTGCTACAGAAACTCACGGAATAGTTGGCTAACAAAGTGGCTAAAAAAGAACTGTCAGAAGTCTGAGACTTTTCTCTAGTACTAGCTTAATAGAATTGAAGACACCTCCCTTTTCCAGGTTATGTGGTTGTTGATGAAATTTGGGCATCTCAGCACTTAATTTGGACTTTGGAATAACCCCAGGCCCCTGTCTCTAAGGGTAATCTCTATGGCCCAGGAAAGTGGGAATGAAGAGGAACTAGGAGGATGTAAAGCTGGAGAAGTTAATGACCCATCAGTTCCACTTTTCTGTAGTGCCCAGTAAGAGAAGATTCCTCCAGGGCAGGCTTCTCAAACTTTAAGGAGTGTACAAATCACCTGAAGATCTTGTTAAAAAAATAGATGATGACTAAGTACATCTAGGGTGGGGCATGTCTGCATTTCCAACAAGCTTCCAAGTGACCTGGAAGCTGCTGATCCAAGAACCACAGTCTGAGTAGCAAGGCGCTACATATTGCTTGGGTCTGGTGTCTGTTTTTTCTTTTCTCCTCTGCTTCAATTTAGTCTAGATTGAGAGCTCAAACTGATAAGAGATTATCTGTTCATTCTTCCTCCTCTCTTGGAATACTGTTGTTCCAAAGGTGTTTTTTTCTTAGGGCTCATGGGTTTATAACTATAGAGGAAGTGTCTAGAAACACTTCCGGTTTCTTGATGACAAATAACCTATTTCCATCTGAAATAACTTACATAACTTATTTAACTGTAAAATAAAAACTCCTGCTTTCATTCTTGCTGTTAATCAAGTTTCCCCAGATACATAGAACTTATTATAGATTATCAAAGGCCAGTTTTGCCCTGATCAAGTTGAAACATTCAATATGTCTTTCCTTTTCCCTGGGCAACTGTGAGTGTCAATATAGATTTTCCAGACCAACCACTAAGTGGTCCGGGAAGAACCCCAAATCTATATGATAGCTTAGAGAAATGGGTCACGGGTCAGTCCTTTATTTAATCAACACACCAATTCTGAGTGTACAAGTTTGTTTTGTTATTTTTAAACTTGCATTCTAAAATAACAGGGTAAGTATGATGGAAGCATTCTATGTCAGTACTAAAAGTGAGGGAAAGTAAAACAGAAGAGTTGAATAATTTCTGAAAAAATGGGAGAGGACTGAGGAAATACAAAATAGAGGGGAGGACCCTTCCCTACAACATAGACAAAGGAGGCGCCATTGCAGAAGTGATTGGATGCTTCTAGTCTCAAGCTCAGAGATGGTTCTGTGGGAGATGGGCCAGTGCTTTGCTTTGTGAACTTGGCTGAAACCACCTTTGCAAAGATTATGGCAGCAAGAAGTATCTGGCATGGCTGACTCCCTCTTACTTCTAGCTTCACAGGCTGGCTCTCCTCAGTCCTTCCTGGAGAGGAGAGTACAAATCACCTGAAGATCTTGTTAAAAAAATAGATGATGACTAAGTACATCTAGGGTGGGGCATGTCTGCATTTCCAACAAGCAGATCTGCTCTCAAGCTTCCTGGGTGTAGGCCAAGCTAATTAAGGGAGGAATTTAGTTTATAGTTTAACTTTGAAACAAAGGTAATAATAGTCCTTCTCTAAAACTGACCCCCTTTGTGTTTAGAGCCTGAAATTGCTTTTGTAAGACTAATGAAAGGCCAGGAGATTAGGATGATGGAGGGGGCTGGATTCTGGTAAAACATAGGTGTGGTTAAATAACGTTCAGCCGTTCATTCCTTACGTTGCTTTCCTGTAATTCCTTACTGCTCAGGAGGCATGAAGCCTGAGGTCACAAGATTTGTGACTTCTCCAATTGTTCCTGTAGATAATATCATAACTGTAGACTGTAAAATTGGTCTTTTGAAATATTTTTCTGACTTTTGTATTCTAGAGACTGATTCTGCCCAGACCCAGGACTCATGATTCAACCGGTCCTATGGCTCCCACTCAGAGGCTGGCTCAGCACATAAGGACTGTTTTCCACATCCCTATGATTTCATACCCAACCAATCAGCAGCACCCTAGCCCCCTGCCCACCAGGCTACCCATAAAAACCCTAGCCTCTGAGTTCTTGAGGCTGATTGGAGTAATGCATTTTATGTTCTATTTGGCTAGTCCTGCATTAATTGAACTCTTTCTTTGGTGCAAAAATCTGCTGTTAGTGCACAGGCTTTTCTGGGCAGTGGGCAAGATGAGCTCCTTGGGTGATTACATGTTTGGCTGGCTACAGTGGTAAGAGCTGCTTTCTAGAGGAAAAGGGGAGGAATTGCCATGTGGGTGTATGTTCTGGGGCATGGTTTGCTCTGGGCATTGGATTACAAGCTACAGTGTTTTTCTCTATCTTCAGAGGTGAAGGTATGTTAGTGGAAAACTAGTAGCAGATACTATGGTAAACTAGATGTCTAGGGCAAGTAAAGGCTTTAAAAAATATAGGAGAGACTTGTATATATTTTAATATAATTGGATTTGGCAAAGAACCTGAAGAACCACTGGAGAAAAAGGGAAGAACAGTGAAGTAGACAATTAGGTAGATGTGGAGTAAGACGTTGTGTGTATGTGTGTGTGTGCGCGCACGCGCACGCGTGCATGAGTGCGTGTGTGTGTATGAGATGCTATAACATTTAGACTTCAGGAATCTGCCTTTAGAATTATTAGAATAAGATACAAGCTTGATTAGTATTCCTACTGGGCCTTTTGTTTAACTTCTAGCAAAGGGCTTTATTTCCCTGAAATATGATTCCAGTATGATGATCATAAGCCTTGCTTAATTTTGAGACATTTCCCTTCACTTATGAAAAAGGGCTCATCAGCAGTCCCTGCCAAAAACTCATTAAAATACATTTTAAGCTCCACTTTAAGGTCATTTTTAGTATTCACTGCAGTGTTAATTAGAAAACTGCAGTTTCTTTTCTTCCTCTCCAGTAGCATTTTTGACTGAGTTTGGCATTTTTGCTGACTGCCCTGCTTCCCTGAATTTAACTTTAACAGAATAAATGGCTCTATTTTTGGTTTGCTATATTTTCTTTAGCTCTTAGTTTTGCAACTTCAATCATTGATAAACCTAAAGCTGTCATTTATAAATTTATTGAGCTGCTCTTCACATTCTCCACAGAGTTAGAGAAGATGCCAATGAAAGTCATTACTGCAAAAGTGAGATTGCAGAAAATAAATTTATATGTTCCAAGTACTAACTTACATCAAGCTGAATCCCAGTGTCCTAAAAGTACAAAGGTCTCATGTAAATTTAATGTATCTTTATTGTTACATCTTTGCAGATATTCATCAAATGTAATTAAGTTACTGCTGTCAATAAAATGCATAGAGGTACAATACGGACTTTCTTACGTAAGCGTGTGAAAGATTCATTGAAGAAGACACAGGAAACCTAACTTCTGGTTCCAGTACATGCCTTGTATGCAAACAAATACTAACCTAGAGTTTATAGAAGTTGGCTAGGTCTCAAAATTACATGGGATCTCTTTAAAAATACAGCTTTCTGGACTTCACTGGAACCTACTGAATTAGCCTCTCTAGTGTTAGGGTACAGGAATTTGTATGTGTATAAAGCTTTCCAGATATTCTGATACAGTTATTCCTCTGAACTCTGACAGTCAGTATCTTTTACTAGGAATAAA
The DNA here is from genome assembly GCA_963573925.1 of Callimico goeldii. Lineage (NCBI taxonomy): Eukaryota > Metazoa > Chordata > Mammalia > Primates > Cebidae > Callimico > Callimico goeldii. The sequence continues at coordinate 3,635 of CAUYOR010027792.1, read as the reverse complement.
CAGAAATTTTAAATTAGAAAAATTTTATCTCTATTTGCTTAATCCAGGCAAATATATAAAAATAATGCAGGACTAGCCAAAATCATCCCTTGAGCTTCAGATGGATGAAGGTGAAGCACGTCTTGCCCATGGGTAAGGGATATAAAGTCAGTTGACAGAGACTGGGGATCCTATCCTGGAACATGATTAAGGTTGAACTGGAGTAAAACGTCCAAGAGTAGACTGTGGAGCAGAGGGCTAGCTCTAAGACAGGGGACACAGTAACAGAGCAGCAATGAGGGGCAGGGGGAAAGAGGATCACCATACTGCATAACTCCAGGAACCATTCACGTGATACTTGTACTAGTTACTGATTGCTGTGTAACAAATCACCCCAAATGATTTGTTTGGGGTGCTTAAAACAACAAATATTTATTATCTTACAGTTTCCATGGGTCATATATCTAGGTCTATCATGTAGTTGTATTCAAGCTGTTGGTTGGTGCTGGAGTCATCTAGGGGAGAATCTGCTTCTGAGCTCATTTATGCTGTCTTTTTTTCAGACCTCAGATCTGCTCTCAAGCTCCTCGACGTGGTTGCTGACAGGTCTTGGTTCCATGCCATGTGGGCTTGCCTGCTGGCTGCCCAAGTGTCCTTGTTATATGGCATCTGATTTTCTTTGAGTTAGTGGAGAGGGAGACAGAGAGAGAGAGAGAGAGAGAGAGAGAGAGAGAGAGAGAGAGAGAGAGAGAGAGAGAGAAACAAACACTGGGGGCAGAAACCACAGTCTTTTTATAACCTAGTCTCAGAAGTGACATTCTACATGCTATCACTTCTGAATATTCTATTCATAGAAGTGCATCACTAAGTCCAGCCCACACTTGAGAGGAAGAGTATTAAGCATTTTGAAGGGAGGAATATTAAATAACTTGTAAACCTCTCTTTAAAACCTACACAATAGTCTGTGTCTCCTGCACCCTCTAGCTGGGCAGGCACACCATCCACGTCTGTGCATGACAGCCTGGTTGAAAACCATTTGATTTTCAATGGTCAAGGAGCAGGAATAGAATGTGACACAAACATGAGTTAACCTGAAGAAATTATTGGTAAGGAGTAGGGATGCATGTGAAGGAATGGAACGTGGTGGCCAAAGGCCCAGGCTTTGGTTTCAGTGTCTTTATCTGTGTGTGAAAGGATTATAAATAGGCAATAATTGTGTCAGACCTAGAAGGTCACTTCCCACATTAAGTCCTCCAGTGAGCTTAGTTGTTTCTATCACAAGACACCTCAGAAGTATCCCCTTTTCTCCATTGTCATGGCCACTTCCTTTCCCCAGTCCTCTACCATCTCCTATCTGAATGGCAGTAACGACCTTCCCACTAGTTTCCCCACTTCTACTCTTGCTTATCTAAGGTTCATTCCCTCTCAACAACTGGAATAATCTTTAAAGACTGCACATCTGATCACACCATACTCCAGCTTAAAGCATTCAGTGCTTCCATGTGGTTTTAAAACAGAACCAAAGTTTCTCACCATAAACCATAAGGTCCTGAATCATCCTACTCTCACCTACCTTTCCAGATTTACCTTGAACAGTTGTACCCCTGGCATTTTTTCTGCTTTAGCGAGCCAGGCTTTTCTCTAGCTCAGGACTTTTCCCCAGCTCTGTCTGGGACCTCTTCCTCCAGATCTTTGCATGACTGTTTACTTCAGTTCTTCAGATCTCAGCTTGGTCATCACCTCCCCAGGGTGACTTTCCTGATCACCAGGGATTTTTTATATCTTCATTTAATTATTTTCTTTCTTTGCACTTACATGATTTGTAATCATCTTGTTATTTTTTGCTTACTTATTGATGCCTCCTCCACTTGCCTGGAAAGCATGCTCCATGAGGACAGTGCCCCGTCTATTTTTTGTTTGCTGTTGTGCCCTCAGGGGTTAACCTAATCCCTGGATCACAGTAGACTCTCAAAAATAGCTATGGAATGAATAAATATATAGGAAACATATATTAAATGATTCACCTACTTACCCTTTGGCACATATATTGGAAATACAGTTGACCCTTGAACAACATGGATTTGAACTGAATGGGTCCACTTATATGGGGATTTTTTTCTTTTAACCAGAAATGGATTGTCTGCATATACTGAAGGCTGACTTTTTCTATGTGTGGAATCTGCAGGGCAACTATGGGACTTGAGTATGCAGGTATTTAAGTATAAGTGGGCAGTCCTGGAACCAATTCCCTGCATAAGCTGAGAGGAGGCTGTACTAACATCTATTTCACATGGCTGGTGAAGCAATTGATTAGGATAGTATGTGAAAGGCACCAGATGTAGCACTTAATAGGTTAAATCAACAACCATTTGTTGAATGCCTAGTGTTGTATTTGTGTAAGGCAGGTAGAGAGAGGGGTTTGGCATATGGCTACTCAACATCTATATGTTTGAGAGCTCCTAGATACTTAACTGAGATTTCAAATTTTCATACTGACATTATTTAGATTTTAAAATCCCACACTACCGAATGTTATGCTGATGTAGATAAATGTGAGACAAGGGAGTATATTATTACTCTGGGCACAGTTTGTACCATAAAGTATGTCACTAAATAGACTTTAATGTTGGAAGCATCATTAACTGAAGCATTCCATTAGCTTGTTCCCTACACTTGACAAAATCAATCTTGTTTGTGTTAGAATATTTTTTTTTCTCCTATAACAAGGATATAGATGAAAACATTTAGATAGTACAGAAAAACCATCAAGAGAAAACAATTCCTTAAATATAAGGGTTGCTACTGGCTTGGGTTTTGTTCTGGGTGCTGAGTCTTCCACTGGGACATCACACATCATGTTCCACGAGACCACCCTTGGTAAAGAACTTGCCACAGGGAAGCTACTCAATAAGTGCTCCTTAAAGAAAAGGAAATGTGAACTGAAGTCTAGACCAACACCAGGCACAGTCTAAGAGGAAAGAAGATGAGATTGAAGTATTGAGGACTGGGTTTAAGTCATTATCCTATTATTTACTATCTTTGCAATTTAGGATGAAGTATTTAACTCCCTTGAACCTTGGATTCTGAAACCATAACATGGGAAGGTGTTATTACCTTTGTGTCATAGGATTGATGTGTTAACAAATGGAAGACAAGATACCTAGTTGCAGGAAGCTGATTATTTTTGCTTTCTTCACTTGAAAGTGGCCTCAGAAAGTTAGCTTTCTTTTTCATCTTCTCTAATATTTTCAGCCTCTCTACAGCTCAAACAATCCCTCTGTTGCTCAAAGTGATAGAGTGGCCCATAGATTCTACACAGTCTATTTCCTAGAAGATAAATCTAGAGGCTTTTGATTTTATGCATTGTAATAGTAATCAAAACATCAATAAAAATAGGAAGTATTATATATAATAAGCATAGTCACTGATGAATATTTTATAATCTCCTTCTGAAAAAGTAACTAGAATCCCTGTTAGACTTTTTTTTTTTGGTATATAAGTTATACCTCATTTTTTTATTGCATTTTAGGTTTTGGGGTACATGTGCAGAACATGCAAGATAGTTGCATAGGTACACACATGGCAGTGTGTTTTGCTGCCTTCCTCCCCTTCACCCACATCTGGCATTTCTCCCCATGCTATCCCTCCCCAGCTCC
>CAUYOR010027790.1:0-28200 GCA_963573925.1 Callimico goeldii | reverse complement strand
GTTCGTGTCCTCTGTAGGGACATGGATGAGCCTGGAAACCATCATTCTCAGCAAACTGACACAAGAACAGAAAATCAGACACCACATGTTCTCACTCACAGGTGGGTGATGAACAATGAGAACACAAGGACACAGGGAGGGAGCACTACACACTGGGGTCTGTTGGGGGGAATAGGGGAGGGACAGCGGGGGTGGGGAGTTGGGGAGAGATAGCATGGGGAGAAATGCCAGATGTGGGTGAAGGTGAGGAAGGCAGCAAATCACACTGCCACGCGTGTACCTATGCAACTATCTTGCATGTTCTTCACATGTACCCCAAAACCTAAAAGGCAATAAAAATAAACAAATAAATAAAAAAGAAATGGAAACACAGAGACAGGCACCGTCTCCCCGGCTGGGTGGAAAGTGGATATTTCCTTCACCTTCTTTCTGCTTTTGCTGCTTTAACACCAGACCTCATCTCTCCATTTCCTTTTGGGTAAAATCTCAATGGAAAACCAGTGCAGAGAAATAAGAAGATGGAGACTTAAAGGCAGTATACTGATAGGTAATGACAGAAGTTGGTTAATCATCAATTAATAAGGCCAGGCATGGTGGCTCACACCTATAATCCCAGCACTTTGGGAGGCTGAGGCAGGTGGATCACTTGAGGTCCGAGACAAGCCTGGCCAATGTGGCAAAACCTTGTCTCTACTAAAATACAATAATAGCTGTGTGTGGTGGCAGGTGCCTTTAATCCCAGCTGCTCAGGAGGTGGAGACAGGAGAATCGCTTGAACCTGGGAGGCAGAGGTTGCAGTGAGCCAAGATCATGCCATTGCACTCCAGCCTGGGCAATAAGAGCAAAACTCCATTTCAAAAACAAAAACAAACAAAATAATAATAATAATCAATTAATCAGCAAACACGTTAAGTACTGATTACTCACCAGTCACCGTGGTAGTCATTGGCATGATGGGGAAAGCAACACAAAGGGGTGTCAACGAGATGTGACCGTGAGTGTCAGTCATGCCATCACTTCACTGCTGATTCCTACATCATCAAAAGACAGATTTCTGAGTCTTTATGGATCTATTGGTGATTTTTAAGGGCTGTCGTATTTTTCTTCTATGATCCTAGAAAGAAAATTACATTCTCAATCGAGCATTAAAACTTTATAGTTGCAGGTCTCATATTCCTAGCACATTTAGTAAGAGACACATGCTGAGTATGAAAGAGGAAGGTGGATGTTACCATAATGTAATACCGAAGCTGACCACCTGGTCGTACCGTGTAATCCTCATAAGAAGGGGGGTGATGAAAATATGTTTTCTGAAGTTTCTTTCTTTTTACTTTTAGAACATAGTCAAGTAAAAATGAGATGGACAAGACCGTATATTATTTTGTCTGTTTATGGAAGGAGCAACTAGTCATAAAAATAATCCCACTGTTGCCATGTGATCACAAATTATGGAGCCTTTACACCTGAAACCTCCTTCACTCAAAAATTGAAGTTTATATGTGGCAATAAACTGAGAAACCTGTCATATCAGTTGGATGAAGAAGATGTCACAAAATCTAAGACACCAGAAGGCATGTGACAAGGAGTAAGTGCCTCGGTTCACTTTGCCTCGGTCACAGGCAGGTGATACCCTCTCCAGAACCCCCATTAGAGATCAGATAACTTCTTCATCTGAAAGACACACCTGCAGCTTTATTTTTCTTTAATGTACCTTTAGGAAAGTGATGAAATGAAAAAGACACGGTGCTAAGTTTGTCTTCCACAGAACTGACCTGCTTAATTAAGTGGTGTTACCTCCAAAGTGGAAGCAGTATGTTTAAGAAACTTATTTGTCATGGAATTCTCATTTAAACACCTACTGGCTCCAAATAAGGAGGAAAGGGCCGAGCACAGTGGCTCACGCCTGTAATCTCAGCACTTTAGGAGGCCAAGGTGGGAGGATCACTTGAGGCCCAGAGTTCGAGACCAGGCTGGGCAACATAGTGAGACCTCGTCTCTACCGAATAAATAAAATAATAAAATAAAGGGTGGGTGTTACTGTTGAGGCTACAATTATGACCCATGTGAACAGTGCTCCTTGGAGGCACTCCGAGAAGTGTGATAGGCTCCCTGCTGTGGTGTTGCTATTAAATGACTCATGCATGACTCATAACACTTCCTCATACCCTGTTGGTACCACGTGACTCCCATCTCCTCTGCCAATGATGAGGGCCTGTGGGTGAGGGCAAAAACCGTGAGCATCACCATATGGCACAGCAATAGCATGCAGACTGAGAGCTGCTGGGGCCACCTTCCACCCATCCCACCAACTAAGGACAAGAGGAGGTCACATACAGAGTGAGAACCCTGAAAAAGAAACAGAAAGAGAAGTAGGGAAGACAGGAGAGAGCGCCCCACGATTCCCAGCAGCCTCCCAGCACCCTGCCTCAGTCTCTCCTGAGGCCCAGCTGCCCACTGCCCTCAGGTCTGTAAGTCACACCCACATCTTACAGCCGATTCCCTGCTATGCACACCAGCTGACACTTAAAATGGGTTTAAGCAATCAACTCCATTCACACAGCAAAAAGGAAATTCTTCAGCCCTTGTCAACTTCAACCTGTTATAATGTCACCATCTCTTCTCCCTTCTTCCTTTTTCCCTGAGGGGAGTGCGCTTGACATTGGCATTTTCTATTGCCTGGTCTCCGCTCATGATACTGCCCGCCCGACAGAACGTATGACATTATTTCCCTTGGTGTTGTTCAGCTGGCTGCCTGGTTTAAGCTTTATTTCTTAGTGGCTAGTTATCTGCATCAGTAAGTAATAGTTCACTCATTTTTATCTTGAGCATTTACTATATTCAGCATCCCGTACCAAGTAATGTATAATTATTAATTAATTCAATTAGTCTTCACAATAACTCTATTGGGTAGGTGCCAGAATATCCCCATTTAACAGCTGGGGAAAGTGAGGAAGTGAGTAGTCAAGCCGTTTTCCCAACCTCATACCACCAGTAGGTAATGGAATAAGTATTTGATTCCAGGCGGTCTGGCTCCAGAGCCTTAGCACACAGCCACCAGCCAGCAAGTCCTCTCCCGCAGGTTCAAATCCATCCGTGCACACTCACACACACACAATCCACACACACAAATATAGAAAGACTGATGCACATGCGATCACACACACAAATACATACACAGAGGCACATGTAATCACATACAAAAATATACAAATACACATAAATGCAATCACACACACAAATATACAAACACATGAATGCAATAACTCAAATATACAAATAAATACACACAAATACATACATGCACATACATACACATAGAGCAATGACACACACACAGAAACACACACACGTGCCTACACACAAATATGTGTGTATGCAATCATGCAAATATGCAATCGCATACACAAATATACATACACATGCAATCTTACACACAAATGTACACACACATGCACATACACACAACTATGTGTGTATGCAATCACACATGGAAATATACAAACATGCACACATGCAATCACACACAGAAATATACAAACACACACATGCAATCACACACAAATATACACACACATGCAATCACACACCCAAATATACACACACATGCAATCACACACACAAATATACACACACACACGCAATCACACACACACAAATACACACACACACCCCTCAACTCGTGGCTAAAACTGCACTGAAAGATGACATCAGCTCAAGGAAGCTGTTACAACTCTGAGTCTAGAGACCAAGACGAACACAGCCTGGGATAAAACACACCCCAAACCTGCAGCACCAGGGAAACAGCCAGCTAGCAGCAGGCACGTCACTCCCCAACTCCCTTACTTATTCCCTTACTGTTAATCGAACTAATGAATACACTAGACCTTGGAGGGTTAACAGAACTTTGAGAGGGTTTATTTGCTTCCTTTTTATTTTTGTTTTTAATGGAAGACCAATCCCACTCCAGAAAACCCTCTTGCTTCCAGATTGGGGCTGCCAGTATTGAAGGAATTCATACCCATGGGAGAGAAAGGCAGCCCCAGGTGACTGCACACGTATAAAGCAGTGTGCCGAGCTCCTCGTGAGTAAATGGAATAGGCCTCAAACATACCAGATGTATAGAAATTCCGGGCTTATACAGAAAAAATATGGTTTGTGACAAGAAATGTAAAATGCTTAGGAGGAAATTGAGCTCTTGACAAGTGAAAGATTTTCTTAGAATTGTTGGAAACAAATAGTTTCCCACCTAATGTAGCCTCTCTACCACTGTAGAAATGCATCCAATTTCTCTTTCATGTTAGAGCAGTTGACATGCTAATTTTCACATCTTGTATAATCTTGAAAATAAGAACAAAATATTTACCATCCACGAAAGTACCTCATTTCCTTGGCCCTATATAATGAGAGTTAACGAAATGGAGTAAACACGAGTCATTGCTTGTCCTCAACTCTACTGTTCTAACATAAATTTAAAGAGTTTAACCAGTGCTATGGAAGTAATTTAGATTGAGAGTCAAGAAATGTGGACTTTGGTTTTGAGTCTAATGTTTAATTAGAAAGTAATTTCTCCAACCTGTGCCTCAGTTTCTCAAATAGAAAGCAAAAAGCCTTGGATTCTATCACCTCAGCCATGCCCCGGCACTGGAATTCAGTGAATCTCTCCCAACACGTTACCTTGAACTTCCTTGTGAGAGACAATGGCCATGGGGCTAGGAGTTTCAGACCCCCTGAGAATTCTAACTCTCCTGCTTACCAGCTATATTTATCCTGAGCATATTGGCCTTAGTTTCTTGCTCTGTAAACTGAAAATAATGGTGCGAACATTGTGTAGATTGTTGTGAAAAGAAGTATGGAGAACGGAAAAACATCTGTGATAATGTCAGGCTAATGGTTGTCACACGCCAAAAATGGAAGAAAACTGTGTGAAAGTGATGAGTGGTCCAAAACAGATGCTTCGCAGAGAGTGGAGGGGAGTGGAGGGAAGTTTATGCGGGCTGAGTACAGGGAGGGGAGCTGAAAAGGGCACTGGTGGGGCACCACGGAGTGGAAAACCAGCTCACTTCAGAATTATACTAATATTCTTTCTTATATAAAAATTGGAGGAGCAGAGAATTTGAATATCTCATTGAGTATTACCCAAAGATTTGGTCAAAATGAATAAATACATGAATACAAAATAAAACCTACTCTAGAAAACCTGGAAAGCCCTAAATCATAAGCTGCGGCTCTGTATCGACACATTTGGCACATTGTTCTCTAGAGCCCGGGTTCCCCACACAGTGATCTTTGGAATCCTGCTGCAGAATCATCTGGAGTGTTTGTTAGATATGCCGAATGGCCGGGCACGGTGGCTCACGCCTGTAATCCCAGCTCTTTGGGAGGCCGAAACGGGCAGATCACCTGAGGTCGGGAGTTTGAGACCAGCCTGACTAACACAGAGAAACCCCATCTCTACTAAAAATACAGAATTAACTGGGCATGGTGGCGCACGCCTGTCAGCTACTCAGGAAGCTGAGGCAGGAGAATCGCTTGAACCCCGGAGGCGGAGGTTGCAGTGAGCCGAGATCGAGCTATTGCACTCCAACCTGGGCAACAAGAGCAAAACTCTGTCTCAAAAAAAAGGAGATTTCCAGGACCCACCCAGACCTTTCAATGCTGCATTTCTAGGGTGGGCTCGGGACTGTGCATTTTCAATCAGCTTCTTAAGTGACCCATGCACGCTCCACTCTGAGAATCACTGTAGCACAAGGTTAAGGAGCTCTTACTGACCAAGCAGAGAGTTCCAATAGGTGGCGTTGCCCTCATTGCCTGTCCCTATTAGTACAGGAATCATGAAGGATTTTCTAAGCATGCAATGCCGCAAAAGCTTCCTATCCCTGGGAGTTTTATCTGCAAACTCGTCCAAAATAACATAACAGTTTTCCAGACCTTTAAAGCCAAGTTTTCCCTCTTTCTCTCAGATTGATACATGAGAGCTTTTAGGAATAAATCATTAACAGAAAATCCAGAAATGCTAATCACAGGAAGAAACAAATTATTCACATTATCTCTAAATGCAAGATAACAGAGAGTCCTACAACTTTGCTGGCTTTGCGTGGGTTTTACAGATAATCGCACGTGGAGTTTTCCTTGGAAACCCAAGGAGATACTCATAGATCACAGCCCACATTTCCATCTCTGCCATCACGACAGAAAGCCAATGTTGCCCAGCAGGAAGCACTAAAGGAAAAAGCACTAAAGTCACCAGAGAATGGTGAGTAATCTCTGACTGAACAGAGGCTGACAGCAACCACTTTAATAGGCTAATCTAAATGTATGAGCCTTCACCCTTTGCCTGCTCTGAATGTCGATTCCAGAAGATGTGCTACAGAGATGTGCCACTTGCGCTTCCTAGATGGGTGTGGAAAGGTCGAAGCATTTGCGGCAGAAAACAATAACTCTTGGGATGAAGCCGATTTAGAAATTACAGGATGCCCCCTGACCCTCTCTCCCCTTAGCTGGATGAACACCCTGGCTTGTTTTTCTATACCCCGGTTAATACTTCGCAGCCTTCAAAGGGCCTTGGGGGAGTTATTCGAGTTCCCTATCAAGGGATTTCCCCTAAGAGTGAGTGGAAAGATCATTTTGGAAGAAGCACAGGAAAGAGTTTGCAGAAATTTAAGGTGAGTTTAGAAGGTGAGGTACTGAGGCCAGGTGCCTCAGCACTTTGGGAGGCTGTGGAGGGCGGATCATGAGGTCAAGAGATCGAGATCATCCTGGCCAACATGGTGAAACCTCGCCTCTTCTAAAAATACAAAAATAGCTGGGTGTGGTGGCGCACACCTGTAGTCCCAGCTACTCAGGAGGCTGAGGCAGGAGAACGGCTTGAACCGGGGAGGTGGAGGTTGCAGTGAGCCGAGATAATGCCACTGCACTCCAGCCTGGTGACAGAGCGAGACTCCGTCTCAAAATTTAAAAAAATAAAAATGAAAAAGATGAGGTACTGGCAAGCCTGATAATTCTGGACTCATTCATAGCAGATAAGTAACGATGGGTAGCAACTGATTACGCAAAACCATGCAGGTGAGAGGCTGGTGAATAGCACATTCATGAATGGGGGCTCCTGTGAGGAAAGGATCCCCTTCCGACTATGTTTTACATCTCATCACTGGAATTCCTCCTCCGAGCTTTAAGAGGAAAAACCTGCCCAGAATCACCAAGTCGTCTCAAGTTTACAAACTCCAAAACTCCAAATAAATGTTTCTTAGGGAACAATAAAGTTTCGATTAATTTTTTATTACAAAATATTAAGAATCATCGTGATCATTTTAAGCCTATCTGAAAGGCTTAAAGATCATCAGTTGTTACGTCATGTCCTACTTTATCTTAATCTTATAGAAAAAAAATAAGAAAACATTAATTCTTAAATATAGAGAAGTGACTTCAAATCAACTCTCAATAATCTAACTAATGGGATGTAGATTCAAAATAGCAGATAATTTTGAATCTATTTGCCTTTGTATTTTTATTAGGATTCTTTTAAATCAGTGCATATAACACATAAAGTATAAAAGTCTTTAAATTACATCTTATGCCCTTTATCAGATAGTAAGAAAATGTGAATAAATGAAGAAGGAAAAACTTCTCAACTTGGGAGGAAATGACACTGAAATGTTCTGCATCGTGTTATCCAAAAGTAAATGTGGGGAGCTGAATACTGCAGACTCTGAGGAGAAACTGCCAATTAAACAATAATCCAATAGTGATAGGAAATATTCCAGCAGCGTTTCCAGAATTTTAGCAAATATACATGTAGATATGTTTCATGAGCATAACACACAGACCACACAGCCATCCTGAACAAAATGCACACTGAGCATCACCATCTTCGAAGAGCTGGGGTGGCTGCTGCTAGGCTGAGACCGCAGAGCTGGAAGCGCCTGGCCAGAACTTAGCACCAAAGCTCAGCCTGTGATCTGGCACTCACCACACTGTGGCGGGTGTGTTCGCATTCTCATTACACCAAGAATATTGTCATTCTCAACCAAGACATTCACGAGGAACATCAAGGACTGTGGAAAAGTTAAGGTACTCCAGTGCTCACTGTTGCATCTCTGTCCTGTGTGGCCGTTGCTCCCTCTCCCATTCTGTCCCCAGGATGGGTGAAATGTGCAGCTGTCACTCACCACAGGCCACTAAATAAACCTCTGTTCATTGTCACATTGCTCAACTCTGCACCGGGGAGTGGCATTTGGGTTCTAATTCATTCTCAGATGCCAATCCTGCCTCTGTGTTTGTGCTAATAAAAATAAATCGAGTGAACAGCTTTCACTGAAACTGTAGAGAGAAATAGCAGGTCTACAAGTCATTGATACTGCTTAAACTTTGGGTGCATTTCTTAAAGCTGTTAGTCACAAAGTTCTTACTTCAGTTCCCCAAATCAGATGAGCTGGCAACGTGACTCTCTCCCCTAATAGGCTCTGTGTGGGGGGTGAGCTTGTGCTTACACCCACTTCGCCTTGCTGGAACTACCAATTTCAGGCTTCCCTTATAGTTTCTCCTTAGATGAGCAAGGATGGAACAAAAGACTCAGAAAGCAGATGGCACCAACCCCAGGATGCCAGGCAAAACTTGTGGCCGTTGCTCCCTCTCCCGTCCGTCCCCAGGATGGGTGAATAGTGCAGCTGTCACTCACAGGCCACTAAGTAAACCTCTGTTCTTTGTCACCTTGGTCAACTCTGCATAGGCACAAAGGAAACAGGAACACATCCTTCAAAACACCAGGATGGGCATTTGCCTCAACAGCCTAACCGCAAATGCCCATGGACAATCTGCTCCACCGCAGGGGCCTCTGGAGAGCGCTGGCAGAGTTTGTTGGAGATGAAGTCAGAGACAGGATGAGATGCTGCTCCAATTGGCTGGGTCAGGTTGGGCTCCAATTTATCCTCAAATGCCACCCCCCTGCCTCAAAATTGAGCATAAACACCACACAGCATCACACTGCACTCAATACGATGTCAGGAGGCTTCGAAGCAGGAGGAGAGGAAGAGACGGCAAGAGATTCTTTATTATCTTGGGTGGGGAAAGGATGGGAGATGGTTGATCTCCTCACCTCCACTAACCCCAGTGCAAATACTACACTCACTGGCATATGCAGCTTGGTATATATACATATTTTTTTTTTTTGAGATGGAGTCTCGCTCTGTCACCCAGGCTGGAGTGCAGTGGCCACAATCTTGGCTCACTGCAACCACCGCCTCCCAGATTCAAGAGATTCTCCTGCCTCCGCCTCCTGAGCAGCTGGGACTACACTGCACTCTACCACAAGTCAGGAGCCTTCGAAGCAGGAGGAGAGGAAGGCCCGCCACAATGCCCTGCTAATTTTCTTATTTTTAGTAGAGACATGGTTTGACCATATTGGTCAGGCCGATCTTGAACTCCTGACCTCATGATCCACCTGCCTCAGCCTCCCAAAGTGCTAGGATTACTCAAGTGAGCCACCATACTCCCAGCCTGTAGCTTGGTACTTTTTAAGAGCAGATGAAAGAGCACACCTGATGGCTGTTTTATAATGCAAATTTGCCAAGTTCAAGGCCTCAGCCTCCAAGAAATCTATTGTTTCAGAAACAGCTTTCTCAGCTCTTGAGAGCGATAGTGGCTTCCTGTGCTGCATCCAGGTATCTCTCTTTGGTACCTTGCAGCTTCCTGGTCCCTGGCTCAACCCTGTCTTTGGCCACCATTTCTCCTGTCCATAAATCAGCCTTAAACAAATAAAGCTCTACTTTTGAAGGATATTGCAGGAAAAATCTACCGAGTTGCTTTAAGAGGAAAATGCCAGCAGATAGCGAGTTAGAGAAATTTCTTAAAATGGGATTGTAGACAATTTTGCATTCAAAAAATGTTAGGGAAAGAGGGGAATAGCAACCAATGGGAAGATCTCCAGGAAAGGATTTTCACTGGCCAACCCCTCCAGCACCTCTGCGATTAAACGGACACCCAACTTAAGCTGTCACGCAGACCCCCTGCCTCAACACCCCAGGTTCCTCCGAGTACCTTCCGGACGCCGGGTGCTACTGCAGAAAGCACATAACAATGGCTTCATAAAAGCACAGCCTCTGAAAGTGACTAGGGAATGTAAGACAGCCCATCCAATCCTTCATGTAACTGGTGGGGAGACAGGTCTAGAGAGGGAAAGAGACTTGCCCAAGGCCACAGAATTAACTGAAACAGATCATAGATGTGTTTCATCTTGACCGTAGGGGTTGAAAGCTCTACCGAGCCACCTACACACTGCCAAACTCAATCCATTTCAATTGCCCTTTAGCTCAGCTAGAGCTCCCAGCAGCAACTTGGTAGCATCACCCATCCTGGGGACGGACGGGAGAGGGAGAAACGGAGAGAAGCTGGCAGAGAGTATCACCACCTCCCCCACCGCCACCTGCCAAGGTCAGCCAGACTCTCAGAACAGAGCCCAGAAGATTGCCCCTGTTTTTTTTCTTTTTCTTCTCCTTTTTTTTTTTTTTTGGTTTTGTTACACATCCACCGTTTGACCTAATGTTTTCTGAAATGGCTGTGTGTTGCCTCTGTCCTTTCTCATTCTCCACGGCAAAGTCGCTGAAGCTGTCAGGTGGATCACAGCCCCTTTCCGTGAACTCTTAGCACCCTATGGAGGAAGGAAGACGTGCTTGTGACTCTGAGCCTCCCTAGCATATGGCCAGCGCCCTGACTCAGGAATCCAGAAATGAGTGAAATTTGAAGACTTCAGAAAGTGGCCCAAGGAGAAGGACAAACATAATGGGAAGTAAATGGGCCAGCCGAGAACAGTCGGAGAGAGAGGGGAGCCCTCTATTCTCTATTGAATATCAGGGGCTGAGAGGACTCCGATAAATGTCTCCAGGTTGCATCGGGGGTGACAGGAAGCTATTTCCAACTCCACTAAGAACAGAGATACAAATGTAAAAAGAAACAGGAGCTGCAGCGAAGAGGGAGAGACTAAGGGAGCCCTGTGTCTGTGTCTGCTCCAGTGGTTTTAAAGCTGAAACTGTTGCCCTGGTTTCAGGAGTGAAGGAGGTCAAGCTCCAGGGCACACACTGTTCTCAGCCAGACTCACAGCCAGCCCGGTTCGGCAGCTCAACACCCAAGGCCTTCTGGAATCTCTCAGCTGAACTTGTCCTGTTGCTCCACACTATGCACTTAGCCTCTGCCTCTTTCTCTCTCTCTCTTCCTCTCTCACCCCTCACCCTCCGACACACACACACACACACACACACACACACACACACACACACACCATCCCTGGAAACTATTGCATAAGAATAACAGAATAAACTCTATTTTTTCTGAATTGTATTTTTAAAGACACAGGAATAAAGATAAGATTCAGGTATTTTTATATCCAACAAGGGGTTTTATAAAGAGTCAAAATAAAAATGAAATGATTTTTGGTCAGGTTCAGTGGCTTACGTCTATAATCCTAGCACTTTAGGATGCTGAGGCAGGCAGACCATGAGGTCAAGAGATCGAGACTGTCCTGACCAACATGGCAAAACCCCATCTCTACTAAAAATACAAAAATTAGCTGGGCGTGGTGATGCATGCCTGTAGTCCCAGCTACTTGGGAGGATGAGGCAGGAGAATTGCAATCCAGGAGGCAGAGGCTGCAGTGAGCTGAGATAGCACCACTGCACTCCAGCCTGGCGACAGCATAAAACTCGGTCTCAAAAAAAAAAAGAGAGAGAGATCTGATAGAATGAATAAATTAGAAGTGAATTGCCAAAGGAAATCCTAATTAGAAAGATCCCCCAAATCCAGGAGCTGAAATAAGTAGCCAATAATGAGCTGAGGTAGCTCCATGGGGAGATTCGCTTCACAGTCACGACAAAGTACGCAGGGGTCGAAGGCTCAGTCTCAGCACCCAAGCTGGCATAGTCCGGGAGAAACGGAAAAGGTGGTGAGAAAACAAAGATAGAAAATCTCAGATTTAGAAACAGAGTGTTGAGGAGGCAGCTGACATTTTCACTTTGATGACTAACTTGAGCCACATGTGATGAGCAGGGTGGGCTGGCAACACGTCTATCTGTAGGTGTGTTTTTAATATTTTCTTCAATCATTTCATCAAAGGCTGATCAGAAAGTAGTGTTTGATGAATATGTGTCATTTCAGTAAAAATGCACATTTTCCTGGAGAAAACAGGACCCCAGTTGGTGTCAGTTCCCGTCCTGAACTGAGCCTGCCTCGGAGCCCACACGTGGTGGGAAGGCGCCAGCACCAGGCCCCAGGTGCACGCTGCTCACTCGCCACAGCTGGAAGGAGAGTGCACCAAACAGTGGTGCTTTCTGGAACACTTTCCTTCCTTCACTCTGCTCCGCTAAATTAGATTCGCCTTCCAACTCCAAGAAAGTCAGTCCCAGAAGTGTTTCCACTTGGCACAGAGCAAACCTTCTTTCTGCAAACCCTATAAACGTGTGAAACTCAGAATGTCCTGATAATGCTGAGCTGTGACGAATCTCATCTTTCCCTCAGTAAGCCAGTTCTCTCAAAAGGCAAAGACCAGTTCCTACCAATTCTTATATCCCTTGAGTACCTCCCATGGGACATGGCCTGGTGCTGAGCCTGTGAATTCACATTAAACACACACCAGATATACACACAATACACACACAACATGCAAGACACACCACATCATATACACACAATACACACATACCACATATACACCATACATGCACATAATACACACACAACACATACACAGCAAACACACAACACATGACACACCACACCATGTACACATAATACACAGACACTGCATATACACTACACACACCACATACACACTACACACACCATATATACACACAGTACACACACACCACATACACAACACACACAATACACACAACACACGACACACCACACCACATACACACAATACACACACACCACAGATACACTACAGACACCACATACACACTACACACACCATATATACACACAATACACCCCACATACACATAACATGTACAGCATACCACCTACAAACCCACACAACACATACACAACACTATACAAAATACACCTATCCACAGACATCGCCCACACACATGCGCACTACACCCACATACAGCAACGCACCACCCCCAGTGGCTGCGATGGTTCCTGTATTTCCCCTGAGCCCCCACGCAGCCCTGCAGCCCGTCCTGAGCGCTGCCCAGCCCGGGGATGACAGACCTGGAGGCGGAGGCGGAGGCGGAGGCGGAGGCGGAGGCCCAGCCGCACCAGCCCCAGGCCAACTCCTCAGGCCCCGATCCTGTTCCAGGAGCCCGGCCCCGGGGAGGCCGCGGGACGCCGGAGGCGCAGCGGGTGCGGCACTGAGCCCTGCCCGCTTGGCCGGATGCGAGTGCCCGCCCTCCGTGGACCCCGGGGTTGGCATGGAGGCTCCCCCCGCACCCCGGCTCCCCACAGTCCCGCCCCGAGCCCAGTGGGGCCCTGTTCCGTCCCGGCCGGGGGCGCCATCTCCCGCCTTGCCCTGCAGCTCAGCTCCCCCAGGACGGCCCCGCGCCCCAGGACTGCCCGGCTCCGACGCCCGGCCCGATGCGCGGGGCTCGTCTTGGAGAATTTGCCCAGGCAGCCCCACCTCATGCGGCCGGAAAACCAGGCACAGCGGTGGCGCGGCTGGTGGGTGCTGCAGACGCGAAGGCGACGAGGCACGGGAACGGGTGCCCGGTGTGGGCGGGACTGCTCAGCCGGGGGCTGTGCGGCGCCGGTGCAGCGGAGCTTCCCAGCCTGAGCCTGCGGGGCTGCCTGCGATTGCCTCTGCCCACGCGGATCCTTCTCAAAGGCCCACCTCGCCAGCACTGGAAGCATCCTGGGCATGATGGAGTAGGGAATGAGCCCAGCCAGCAAGTTTAGGACTCCCGGTGCCGCCTGACTGGGGTCCCCTGCTCACCTGCCTTCACTCTGGACAGGGGGGTCCCCAAAACTGGGGACTGCCGCTCACCGCCTGTTTGACAGCTCTACCTGTGCCCTGGAGAATCACCCCATGCCCAGCATTTCCGGCCATCAGAGAGAGGAGCTACCCCTCAGGGCAGTGTGAACCCAGCCCCAACACCCCCATCCTGCCGCTGCCCACCCCACTTCCCTCCAGCACAGAACTCCTGAGTTGAACCCCACCTGAATCAGGCGCTGGCCCCTCAGGCTTCTCCAGTGCTGATGGGTCCTGCCTTTTCTACCATCCTCAGTGGCTGTGCAGCTGGGCCCCACCTCAGCTGTGAGAACCCAGGAGAGCAATATGGCTACAGACTCTGGCTCTGGACTCAAACCTCTGGGGTGCAAACCCTGGATCTACTAAATAATTCTCACTGTGCGGATTTAGGCAAACCATATAAACTCTCTAGATATCAGTATCCTGCAACATGGAAGTATTAAAAGTACCAACTCCATTGAGTTATTGCATAAATTAAACCGTAAAATCCGCATAGAGCATTCAGCCCTGATAACTGGTACTGTTATCACCGGCTACATCTTGACTTGGGGCAAACGGATGTCTGTTTCTATTCCTTTCTCTCCCTTTCTTCACCTGCCTCTATATCCCCATGTCCAGGCCTCCCTGTTAATGTCCCCATGCCCTGGATCTTTCAAGAAACCCACACCCACAGTAAAAATGACCTGCTCAGGACCTGACCCGCTCACATCCTGTTCCCTGCCGTTTTCTTGTTAGCTGGTAAATGGACCTGCAATAAGGACGCTGGTGGCTGACAACAGAATGTTCTGACCTGCAGTATTTGCAGCTAAAGAGGTGCCCAAATGAGCATGACATCGTCACCCTGGCTGCATGTTGGCCTCAGCTGAAAACCCTTAAAAGCATGGATGGCTGGGTTGTAGCTGCAATTTACAAGTTCATTTGTATGAATAGCAGTCAGGGTGCCAGGAATCTTAAAGATTCCTCAGGAGCTTCTAATAGGCAACCAAAGTTGAGAACCTATATCTTAGCTCAGAGGATGGATCACCTGGAAAAGAATTCTGAGCACAATGGCAGCTGGGCAGGGTGATATGACTTCCAGGCCATGATTGTGCAGGGGAAAGGTTTGGTGTCAGGAGACCTGGCTTTGAATCTGCTTCTGTTAATTATGAACGAGTTACTTCACCCATCCAAGCCTCAGTGTTCTCATCTGAAAACAGCACAGTAACACACACTTCATTAGAGTTTAAGGAGGTTGCATTGAGCTGATGCACATGGAGCACCTGTCATAGTGTGTGGGCCTGAGTAGTCTCTGGAATATGGTAATTTTTTTTACTTTTTCTCTTTTCCCATGAGCCACATGACTGCAGCAATCCCATCTCTATGAAGGTTGCAAGAGCCCGTCCTCAAGATTTGAGGTCAAGTGTGCCAATCTGTGGGGAAATAGACCTCACCCTTGTTTCTTGTCACGTGGCTCTCACTGCCTAAGGATCATGCTGTGACTTTACTGTTCACGGTCATGCTCTCCCTCCCCACCTCATAAAACCACCTAATATTTCTCACACTAGCTCATATTCATGTAAAGATGGTCCCCTGACCACTGTACACCACTGCACATCCATCACTCTTTTCCTTCATACAGTCCAAACATTCCGTCCCATGGTGTATGGCACACTTCCTGACAAGCTCACTGCCCTTCATACAGTCCAAACATTCCGTCCCATGATGTAGGGCACACTTCCTGACAAGCTCACTGCCCTTCATACAGTCCAAACATTCCGTCCCATGGTGTAGGGCACACTTCCTGACAAGCTCACTGTCCATACAGTCCAAACATTCCGTCCCATGGTGTATGGCACACTTCCTGACAAGCTCACTGTCCATACAGTCCAAACATTCCGTCCCATGATGTATGGCACACTTCCTGACAAGCTCACTGTCCATACAGTCCAAACATTCCGTCCCATGGTGTAGGGCACACTTCCTGACAAGCTCACTGCCCTTCATACAGTCCAAACATTCCGTCCCATGATGTAGGGCACACTTCCTGACAAGCTCACTGTCAATCCTGCGTCAAAACTCACCACGACAGACAATCTGTGTCTTAGTCTGTTTGTGCTGCTGTAACCAAACACCAGACACTGAGTCATCTGTAAATAAACATTTATTTCTCACACTTTTGGAGACTGCAAAATCCAAGAGTGAGGCACCAGAAGGTCCCATGTGTGGTAAGGGCTGTTCTCTGCTTCCAAGAAGGTGCCCTGAACGTTGTGAACCCATTCCCTGAGTGAACCGGTTCCCTCAAGCCCCCTTTTTTTTTCTGAAGACAGTCTCACTCTGTCACTCAGGCTAGAGTGCGATGGCACAGCCTCAGCTCACTGCAACCTCTGCCTCCCGGGTTCAAGTGATTCTCCTGCCTCAGCCTCCTGAGTAGCTGGGACTACAGGTGTGGGCCACCATGCCCCGGCAGTTTTTTGAACTTTAGTGGAGACAGGGTTTCACCATGTTGGCCAGAGTAGTCTCAAACTCCTGAGCTCAAGCAATCTGCCCGCCTCGGCCTCCCAAAGTGCTAGGATTACAGGCATGAGCCACCGTGCCCAGCCCACTCATGCCTTTTACAAGGGTGCTATTCCCATCATGAGGGCTCTGCCTTCATGACTTAATTCTCTTCTAAATGTTCCACCTCTTAATAATGTCATACTGAAGATTCAATTTCAACAATGTTGGAGGACACAGTCTGGGAGAGAGTATTTGCATGGTTCATGGCAGCACCTACTAAGTGTCCTTTCTCTTGCCTTTCCCTGACTTTGCTTGTTACTTAGAAGAGAAGCTATGCACAATTCATCAGGAGCAGCCTCACCTAAGCAATTCCCTGCTGCAAGATGGGAGGCTGGCTTCCACTTTTGGGCATGACGATCGCCCGCTGACCTCCAGAATCCTGTCCCTCTGTCATCTCCAACCTCTCCTGTCTCTGGCTTCTCTCTCCTGCTTTGAACCTTCCATCAAACCTCACACAAATTCAATTTTCCACCATCCTCAAGATGCTTTCTCCTCATCCTCTCTGCTTTCTTCCCTTTGCTTTCAAACCTCTGAAGGGCACAGTCTTTCTGCTCCCTCCCTCCTCTTTCTCACTTCCTAACCACTTCTCTGTGCTTAGATTCAGCTATGTGTACGCACAAATGAAACTGTTTTTGAAAAATTCACTAAAAACCTTTCTAGCTGCCAAACCTGGTGCATAATCCTGCATTTTGGCATTTGAGCTAGGGCTCGTGCAGATGAGCAGAACCTTCACAGTGGTTTTCTGTTGGATGGAATAAAACCTTACGGTAGGAAGAGCCAGACAGAGGCCGCTGAAACTGCCTCCTCCCAGCCAAGATAATAAATCACAAGCAGTTCCCCGGTTGATGGTCCACAGCCTATCCCTATTTAACTCACTTGCATGGCCCCTGCAAAAGCCAGAAAGAGTAAGGTGAGAATGGCGCGTGTCTCAGTCTGTTCATGCTGCTATAACAAAATACCTGGCGTTGGACAATTCATTTTCTAAGAAACAGAAATTCATCTCTCACAGTTCTGGGACCTGGAAGTTCAAGATCACAGAACGAGCAGGTTTGCGCCCTGGTGGGGACTCGGTCTCTACTTGTTGCTGCATCCTCTGGAGGGAACGCACTCTGTGTCCTCCCATGGCAGAAAGAAGGATGGGCAGAAGGGGCCCAGCTGGTTCCCTCCAGCCCTTTTATGAGGTTGTTAATCTCATTCCTGAGTGCTCTGCCCTCATGACTTAATCTCTTCCTAAGGGCCCCATGTCTTAAAACCATTGCTTTGAGGATTGAGCTTCAACTTGAATTTTGGAGGAAATACAATCATTAAAACCACAGCAGCACACTACCGTGAACTTAAGTAGCAGCGCTCCTCATTGCTGCTGGGCCAGATAGAGCACATTTACCTGAACAAATAGCACAGCCTCTGGTAGTTGGTTCACAGCCATGGTTCAGATTAATGTGATCTTTTCAATCCTCATCACTAAAGGAGAACAAAGGTCATTGACATTCACGGTAATGAGAGAAGTGTACATTCATTCTCTTGCCCCAGGTCTGGGGGAGCTCTCCTGGCCCATCCCAAAATACTTCACAGGGACGTGGATAACCTGACAATCCACATAGCTTCGCAAGGTCCACTACATTGGCAAGATCAGACTTACTGTACCTGGTGCACAGCAGTGGCAAAAACTGTAAGTGCAATGATAAGAAACATGCATGAAACGTGTGAAAGATAAACCTGAAAAATACTCAGGGTCCTCCCACATCCGTGATACTTTCTGGGGTCCAATGGTCTGGAGAAAGGTCAATCATAAGTCATTGCTTCCCAGACCACTAAGAAAGAGGCCCAGCACTTGATTTAGATTTTTCGGGAAACATTTACCACACTTGAGCATTCAACTCCAGTCTCTATCTTAGGTGCCCCAAAAAGGCTGCCAAGCCTCAGGGTGGTATAGAAGGTCCAGGCTCCAGGGAAAGCTTCCAAAGCAAGCCATGAGCTGACAAATCCCAATAGGCTAGAGATCTCCACGGCAGATTAGGAGACCACAGGGAATCTCTGGGAAACGCCAGTGGGAGTCTCATGGCGGAGACCCCGAGGCATCTGGAACAAGGCTCGCAAAGGACTCGGAAAAGCAGCTCCTGGGCATCACCGGGCCCTGCTAAGGAGTGAGCACCTGTCCACATGAACAATTGCAGGTGATGAGCTGGGAGTTGTTGGTATTAGTTACAGAGCAACATGTTTCCATTATCTGTTGCTGTGTAACAAACGCCCCCAGAAGTAAGTGTCTTAAAACAACAATTTTACTTCCTCACAATTTTGTGGGTCAGAGTAGTGATTGTTTCATTTGGAGGCTTGGGGTTCCCCAAAACATGAAAGTGGAAGCTGCTAAGCCTACTGTAGACCTTAGAGATCCATGTTACAAATCTACTCCCAGCTCTCAATGTGCCTCACGGTTTTGTTCCATTATAGAATCAGGCTCAGTCCTGAGGTCCAGGTATGAGCCATTCCTCAGACCCAGAACTCACTGGCTTCATCTCAACATCATCATCTCAATCAGGGCTGGAAGCAGCCCTCTGGGAGCAGCTCTTCCTGATCAGAAGATCTGTGGACTCCAAAGACAAGGTATCCACCCCAGATGCACCCAAAATACAGTGTCAAGGTCGTGAGGGGAGAACTACAGCAGACATTTCCAATCCAAAAGAAAGAAAATGGAAGACACAAAGTGGTCACTACACATCTATATCCGTCATGAAACCCAGCTGGGCACACGGTCCTCAAGAGCCCAGTTGCAGAGATGTGAGGATAGGCCTTTGGGACTTCAGGGCACACGGGTGGGTCTTCCTGTCTCACATCAATGGCTACTGGAGAGCATGTGCCTGAGAGGAGACAACAAGGTAGACAGAGTAGCTTATTCAGGAAATGTCATCTTCTGCCCTCAGCTGCCCAGTGTGCAGACAGTGGCCGGCAAGTGGCGCCACCATGGTGGCAGTACAGGAGGAAAACTGCTCATTGCCCCAACCGCATAGCCTCCACCCGCTATGGCCTAATAAGGCAGCAGCAGAGCATTGGAGCAGACAAGCCAGCTACTGGTAATTAACCTGCTGCTAGGTTAACTACCCTGTATATCTCCCACGCTGGAGGGAGCAGCAATTTATTCCCACGGAATTAACTCTGATATTGATTTGTTTTCCCTGCGTGCTGTGCTGCTGCCAGCGCTATTATTTGAAGACTTAGAGTGCCTGTTTATCACCATGGGATCCTGCCATATGGGTCAGCATGACCCCTTATCGCCTCAGACTAAGGGACCCAGCTTATAGTGAAGGACGTGTGGTAAGGGTCACATAATGCATCACTCTTCAGCAATCGGCTGGACCCATCTCTCTAATTCTATTCATTTCCTATACCACTGTGGTTTTTTTTCCTAAATAAAAATCTGATACTTGCCATCCTGGACTAAAACCCTCTGATCATTCCCCAAAGTCTGCAGGTTGTAGCCTGAGCCCCTCAGTACACTGCATGCCTTTCACAATCTGGTTCTAAACCCTTTCTCCACCCACATCTCCTGATATTCCTCATACTTTTCACAAAAAGCCACACTGAACCTGCCCTGTTTCCTGACAGCACGTACCCGCTAATGACATGTTGCTTTCATTTGCTACTGCTTTTTCTAGAATATCCTTGCTTTAACGCTCCCCCATAACCTTTTAAGATCTGTATTAGCAATCTATAGCTGTGTAACCAAGCATCCGAAACGTAACAGCTTGAAGGCGCACCCACTTATAATACTCCAGCACCTATGGGATAGGGATCCAGATATGGCTCAGGTGCATCCTCTGCCTCAG
The DNA here is from genome assembly GCA_963573925.1 of Callimico goeldii. Taxonomy (NCBI): domain Eukaryota; kingdom Metazoa; phylum Chordata; class Mammalia; order Primates; family Cebidae; genus Callimico; species Callimico goeldii. The sequence goes on along the minus strand of CAUYOR010027790.1, from coordinate 7,881 downwards.
GGTCCTTCACTAGCTGCAATCAAGGTATTGGCTAAGGCTGCAGCCTCATCTCAAGGTTCAACCAGGGAAAGATCTGCTTCCAAGGCTGGGCGCGGTGGCTCACGCCTATAATCCCAGGACTTTGGGAGGCTGAGGCGGGTGGATCACGGGGTCAAGAGATTGAGACCATCTGGTCAAAATGGTGAAATCCGTCTCTACTAAAAATACAAAAAAAAAAAAAATTAGCTGGGCATGGTGGTGCATGTCTGTAATCCCAGCTACTCAGGAGGCTGAGGCAGGAGAATTGCTTGAACCCAGGAGGCAGAGGCGGAGGCTGCGGTGAGCCAAGATCACGCCATTGCACTCCAGCCTGGGTAATAAGAGCAAAACTCCGTCTCAAAAAAAAAAAAAAGATCTGCTTCCAAGCTCCCACAGTTGTTGGCAGAATTCAGTTTCTTACCTAATTTTTCTTTTTTTGCCAGCTGTCAGCTAGAAGCCACCCTCAGCTCCTGGACACATGGGCCTCTCCATAGGGCAACTCACAACATGGCATCTAACCTCCAAAAAGCCAGCAAGACAGAGTCTGCTGCCAAGACACAAGGCATACTCTGATGTGACGTCATCACAGAAATACTATCCTGTCAGCTTTGCTACGTTCTATTCCTTAGAAGCAAGTCACAGGTCCTGCCTACTACATTCAAAAGGAGGGGATACACAAGTATGGACACCAACAGCTAGAAGGCATTGAGACCCTCTTAGTGCCCCCAACCATAGGACCTGATTGTACCATCACTGGGGTTTCCTTGAACCACCGTGTCCTGCGTCTTTACAGAACATGTCTCAGATGTAGTGTTATTTCCACACTCTCATGCATTCCTGGCAAAAATCCTCAGCAGGCATCTTTCTGCTCACTGTAGACATCCTGAACAGTGGCTCTTCATGTTGGGGCAGGGAGGACACTGGTACGACCACCCTCTTCCAGGTATTCCTTCACTTTCCAGAGAAGGAGGAGATGGGAGGTTTACAAAGGCAGATTCCTATAAATTTACTTTTTTTTTTTTTTACAACTTTTTGCTTCTCATAAGGAAGATGCTCATAGATAGATAATCCAACCAAAAACTTATTCTGTTTGAAACTGAAATCAAGGTTAGTTTTTATCAGTACATGGTATCAGCTAAGATAACTTACATGCTAAAACAGTATCAGCCATTCTTGCCACCGAAATTTTTAGCCAAGGGAAAATAGATGTCATGAATTTATGTGCCCGATACTTCAAATCCTCATGAACTCCCAGCAGAATAAGCATTATTGTCTCTATTTTGCAGATGTGGAAATGGAAGCTCTGTTTAAGTAGTTCATTCTCGGTAGAATCAGAACTCAACATTTGGGTTCCAGATGCCTCCATCACTATACCTGCCTCCTACTCAGTGCCTGGTGGAGGCTCGGTCAAGAGATGGGTGGCCCACCCCGCTTCCCCAACAATGCATACTTAACTGCAGCCATTAACTGCAACACACTCTCCCATGGTCCCTCCAGCCACCATCGGAGTATTGTTGCCAGCAGACTGGGAACCTCTCAGCTCCTCCAGCACAACAGGTGCTTTACCTTGAAGGGCCAGAGAACAAAGCCATGAGCCTGTCCCAGCCCCTCAGAGTTAGAGTGTGCAGCTCAGTAGTGCTGAGGTAAGTCTTAGTCTCCTGAAAGCATCCAGAAACAAAGCCAATCAACTAAAGACAACTTATACCAGTCAAATCCTCAAGGGCATCAAAGAATATAAAAGCAAAAGGCCCCATTCCAAAGGAGAGTAACTTCAAAGATTAGAGAAATATCTAGTGAAGGAATTCTGGAAACTCTAAAAGCCAAAGCGCCTTTTTACCTCCAAATGACCACACTAGCTCCCTTATAATAATTTTTAACCAGATTGAAATGGTGAAATGACAGACATAGAATTCAGACTTGAAATGACAAGAAAGCACAACAAGATACAGGAGAAGTTGAAATTCAATCCAAGGAAACCAGTAAAACAATCCAAGAGATGAAAGACAACATAACCATTTTAAGGAAGAACAAAACTGAACTTCTGGAAATAAAAAATTTACTATAGGAATTTCATAACGCAATTGGAAGCATTAACAACAGAATAGACCAAGCTGAGGAAATGATTTCAAAGCTCAAAGGCTGCTCTTTCAAATCAAGACAGATAGACAAAAATATAGAAAAAAGAATTTTTTGAAATGAACAAAACCTCAAAGAAATATGGAATTATGTGAAGAGACCAAACCTACAACTCATTGGCATACCTGAAAGAGATGGAGAGAGAGCAAGCAACTTGCAAAACATATCATATTTGAGGATGTTATCCACAAAAATTTTTCCAATTTCATTAAGAGAAGTCAACACGAAAATTCAGAAAATTCAGAGAACCCCTGCAAGACACTAAACAAGATGACCATCCCCAAGACACACAGTCATCATATTCTCCAAGATCAACATGAAAAATTATATCTTAAAGGCAGCTAGAAAAAAGGGACACGTCACATACAAAGGAAACCACATCACACTAACAGAACTTTCAGAAACCCTACAAGCCAGAAGAGATTGGGGGACTATGTTTACCATTCGTAGAGAAAAGAATCTTCAACCAATAATTCCATATTCAGCCAAATTAGGCTTCATAGAAGAAGGAGAAATAAGACCCCTTTCAGACAAGCAATGCTAAGGGAATTTGTTATTACCAGACCTACCTTCCAAAAAGTCCTTAAGGGAGTGCTAAACATAGAAATGAAAGACCAATACCTGCCACCACAGAAACACACTTAAGTACAGAATCTTCTGACACTATAAAGCAACTACACCATCAAGTCTATATAACAACCAACTAACAACATAATGACAGAATCAGATCCTCATATACCAATATTGACATTGAACATAAACAGGTTAGATGCCACTTAAAGGCACAGAGTGGCAAGTTGGATAAAAAGCAAGACCCAACTGTATGCTGTCTTCAAGAGACCCATCTCACATGAAATGACACCCATAGACTCAAAGTAGAGGATAGAGAAATATCTATGAGGCAAACGCGAAGCAAAAAAGGGCAGAGGTTGCTATTCTTATTTCAAACAAAACAGACTTTAAAGCAACAACTATCAAAAGGGGCAAAGAAGAGCATTACATCATGATAAAAAGTTCACTTGAAGAACTTAGCTATTCTAAATATACAAGCACCCAACACTGGAGCGCCCAGATTCATAAAACAAGTTCTTAGAGGTCTATGAAGAGACTTAGATAACCACGCAATAATAGTGGGAGACTTCAACACCACTGACAATGTTAGATCGTTAAGGCAGAAAACTAATGAACATATTCAGGACTTAAACTCAACACTTGACCATTTGGACCTAACATATATCTACAAAATAGTCCACCCTACAACAACACAATATACACTGTTCTCATCTACACCCAGCACCTACTTTAAAATCAACCACATGCTCAGCCAAAAAGCAATTATCAACAAATTCAACAAAACTGAAATCATAACCAGCCACATTCTTGGACCACAGTGTATGAAAAATCTAAATCAATACCAAGAAGACTTGTGAAAACCATATAATTACATGGAAATTAAACAACCTTATCCTGAATGACTTTTGGGTAAAGAATGAAATTAAGGCACAAATCAAAAACTTATTTTAAAATAGCAAAAAACAAAGATATAACATTTCAGAATCTCTGGGACGCGCTAAAGCAGTATCAAGAGGAAAGATTATAGTACTAGATGTCTATGTCAAGAAGTTAGAAAGATTTCGAACTGACAACCTAACATCATGCCTAGAGAAACTAGAAAAACAAGAGCAAACCAGCTCCAAAACTAGCAGAAGAAAAGAAATGACCAAAATCAGAGCTGCCCTGAGCAAAATTGAGACAAAAAAAATCCATACTAAAGATCAATGAAGCCAAAATCTTATTAAAAAAAAAAAAAAAAGATTGATAGACTGCTAGCTAGATTAATAAAGAGAAAAACTAAGCTCCAAATAAACATAATCAGAAATGACCAAGGTGACATTACTACTAACCCCACAGAAATGCAAAAAAAAAAACCCTCAGAGACTTATGAACAACTTTATGATTAGAAACTAGAAAACTTAGAAGAAATGGATAAATACCTCAAAACATACAACCTCACAAGTTTGAACCAAAAAGAAATTAACATCCTGAAGAGATCAATAACAGGTTCTGAAACTGAACCCATGATAAAACAGCAGAAAAAGCCTTGGACCAGGTGGATTCACAACCATACTGTGGCAGACATTCGAAGAAGAGCAGGGATCAATCCTACCGAAGTTATTTCAAAAAATTAAGAAGGAAGGACTCTTCCCTAACTCACTCTACGAGGCCATCATCAGTCTGATACCAAAGCCTGGCAGAGACACTATTAAAAGAAAGAAAACTTCAGGGCGATGTCCCTGATGAACATAGATGCAAAAATCCTCAACAAAATACTAGCAACCCAAATCCAGCAGCACAAGAAAAAGCTAATCCACCAGGATCAAGTAGGCTTTCTTCCTGGAGTACAAGGTTGTGTCAACATATGCAAATCAGTAAATGTGACTCATCACAAAAACAGAACTAAAAACAAAACCACATGATCATCTCAATATATGGAGAAAAAGCTTTCTATAAAATTCAACATCCATTCTTGTTAAAAACCTTCAACAAACTAGGAACCAAAGGAATACACATCAAAATAATAAGAGCCATCTATAACAAACCAACAGCCAACATCATACTGAACAGCACAAGCTAGACACATTCCCCTTGAGAACCAGAGCAAGACAATGATACCCACTCTCACAACCCCCATTGATATAGCACTGGAAGTCCGGGCCAGAGCAATAAGGCAACATAAATAAATAAAAGGCATCCAGATAGAAAGAGAGAAAGCCAAACTATCTCCCTTTGCAAATAATATTATTTTACACCTGGAAACCAATAGTCTCTGCCCTAAGGCTCCTAGGAAACCAGTGAAACAATCCAACAGTTGAAAGATGACGTAGCCATTTTAAGAAAGTACCAAACTGAACTTCTGATAAACAACTTCAGCAAAGTTTCAGGATACAATACACAACATACAAAATCAGTAGCATTTCTATACATAAATAAAGTCCAAGCTGAGAGCCAAAATGAGAATGCAATCTCATTCACAATAGCCACAAAAAGAATAAAATACCTAGGAGTACAGCTAACCAGGGAGATGAAAGAGCTCTACAATGAGAATTAGAAAACACTGCTGAAAGAAAAAATGGAAAAATCATTTCATGCTCATGGAGAGGAAGAATCAATATTGTTAAAATGGCCCTACTGCCCAAAGTAATTTACAGATTCAGTCCTATTCTTATCAAACTGCCTACCTCAATTTTCACAGGAATCAAAAAAGCTATCCTAGAATTCATATAGAGCCGTAAAAGAGCCCAAGTAGCCAAAGCAATCCTAAGCAAAAAGAGCAAAGTTGGTGGCATCTCATTACCCAACTTCAAACTATACTATAAAGCTTTAGTAACCAGAACATGGTACTGGTACGAAAACACAACCATAGACCAATGGAACAGGTCAGATAACCCAGAAATAAAGCCACACACATACAACAATTTGATCATCAACAAGGTTGACAGTAACAAGCAATGGAGAAACAACTTCACTCAATAAATGGTGCTGGGATAACTGGCTAGCCATACTCAGAAGAATGCAACATGAACCCTTCTTTTCACCATATAAAAGACTTAAATGTAAGACCTAAAACTATTTTTAAAAATGTAGAAGAAAACCTAGGAAATAAATACAAATTGGACATAAGAACTGGCAAAGATTCCATGATGAAATCTCCAAAATAACTGCAATGGAAACAAAAATTGACAAATAGGACTTAATTAAACTAAAGAGCTTCTGCACAGCAAAAATAATAATAATATATATCAAGAGCAAAAAACAAAAACTTACTTTAAAATAATGAAAACAAAGATATAACATAGCAAAATCTGCAACAAGACAGCCTACCATATGGAAGAAAATATTCAAAAACTATGCATCCAACAAAGAATCTTTAAGGAACTTAAATCAACAAGCAGAAATAAAGCAACCCCATTAGAAATTGGGCAAAAGACATGAACGGATACTTCTCAAAAGTATAAAAGTATACTTTTTATACTTCTCAAAAGTATAAAGCAGCCAAGAAGTATATGGAAAAAATGTTCAGCATCACTAATTATTAGAGAAATACAAATCAGAACCATAATGAGACACCATCTTGTATCAGTCAGAATGCCTATTATTAAAAAGTCAAAAATAACAGGTATTGGTAAGGTTGTGGAGAAAGATAATATTTATACTTGACTGGTGGGAATGTAAATTAATTCAGTGACTGTAGAAAGTAGTTTTGTGATTTCTCAAAGAAACTTAGAGCTGCCATTTGACCTGGCAATCTCACTACTGGGTATATACATATACCCGGGAATATAAGGAATAAAGGGATATAAATCATTCTGCCAAAAAAAATATGCACTCATGTGTTCATCACAGTACTATTCACAAGAAGAAGACACGGAATCAACGTAGTGCCCATTAACAGTGGACTGGATGAAGAAAATGTGGCGCATATACAACATAAAATACTATACACTGTGAAAAAGAAATCACATCCTGTACAGCAGCATGGATGCACCTGGAGGCCATTATCCTAAGGGAATTAACGTAGGAACAGAAAACCAAACACTGCATGTTCTCACTTGTAAGTGGGAGCTAACACTGAGTACACATGGGCAGAAAGATGGGGACTATTTGAGTGGGGAGGGTGGGAGAAGGGTGAGGATCAAAAAACTACCTATCAAGTATTACACTCACTACCTGGATAAGGAAATCATTTATCCTCCAAACCCCAGCAACACACAATTTACCCAGGTAACAAACCTGCACATGTACCCCTTGAACCTAAAATAAAAGTTGGAAAAAGAAACACGATCAGAGGGTGGCTGCTGGACAAGGAGGGGAGCTCCTAGGCAGCTCTGATTCCACATCCAAGCCAACATGCCCATGGTGGCTTTCAGCTCCGGAAGCTTCTCCCTGGGAGTTCAGGTGCCCCCTCTGGTGGTGTGGAGGGGCCTCAGGTGCAGCCACAGGGGCAGTGAGGACACCACAAGTGGAAGCCGGGGCAAAACTCGGAGTCTGGAGAACTGTCACTTGATTAGCTTATGGGCTCTTCTAACATCCTAGGTGCTGAATCAGTGTAACAACTCTCACCAAAAGAAAATTCCCTTGAAAGCCTGCTTTAGTCAACTGCACTGATGACGTCTGTGTGGTTTCCCCATTTTGCCTCAGAGACAATCACTTTCCTCAAAAATACCCAATTACATCCCAAATCCTGGCAGCTACACATTCACTGTATTCGGGATCCTCCTTTCGGCAACCCCAAATCTAACCATCAAGTCAAAGCAGGAGCCACGGAGCCTCATGTCTTTAGGGGGATTTCACACCCAGCGGGTGGTGAGGGCCACTGGTTATCGGGTCTTTCTGGGACAGAAGAAGGTGACAGAACACATGGACACAGGGAGGGGAGTACAAAACACTGGGGTCTATTGGGGGGAAAAGGGGAGGGCCAGTGTGGGGGGGAACTGGGGAGGGATAGCCTGAGGAGAAATGCCAAATGTGGGTGAAGGGGAGGAAGGAAGCAAAACACACTGCCATGTGTGTACCTATGCAACTGTCTTGCATGTTCTGCACATGTACCCCCAAACCTAAAAAATTAAAAATAAAAATAAAAATAAAGTCATTATTCCAAACTAAAAAATTAGAGAGAGAGAGTGTGTGTGTGTGTGTGTGTGTGTGTGTGTGTGTGTGTTTCAAAGC
>CAUYOR010027788.1:0-10110 GCA_963573925.1 Callimico goeldii | reverse complement strand
ATTTAATAATTGTGTGATCTAAATACACAAGGAAATCTTATAATCTGGAATCTCATGCCTATCAGATCTGTGAATTTTTTTCATTTTTTTTTAAATTTACGCTCCTTTCTTTTTCTTTATCTTTTTTTTTTTTTTTTTTTTGATATGGAGTTTCGCTCTTGTTACCCAGGCTGGAGTGCAATGGTGCGATCTCGGCTCACCGCAACCTCCACCTCCTAGGTTCAGGCAATTCTCCTGCCTCAGCCTCCCGAGTAGCTGGGATTACAGGCACGTGCCACCATGCCCAGCTAATTTTTTGTATCTTTAGTGGAGACGGGGTTTCACTAATGTTGACCAGGATGGTCTCGATGTCTCGACCTCGTGATCCACCTGTCTCAGCCTCCCAAAGTGCTAGGATTACAATACGCTCCTTTCTTTTATTGTTCTCTCACCCGGAGACTCATGATGGATGCTTGGACTCCTTACTGGCTCTCAAATTTCCTTTATTTTCAAAAAAATTTTTTAATTTCTTTCTTTTATTAAGTTTTATGGGAGAATTTCTTCATTCTAGTTACCAGTCTTTCTATTATTTTAAATCTGATATCACATGTTTGATTTCAAAAATCTGCCATTATAACCATAAATCTTGGAATTATAAAATCTGGATATGTGTGAGTTTTTAGGGGAGGGTTTGAGAGGACAGGGGGAAGGACAAAATGTGATTTCAGGCTACAAACCTCCTATGGACCAAGATTCAGTAGCCACAGATACTTCTCTTGTCCACCTTACCGCAGCTCAAAAACATCATCATTGCCGATAATAATTATAGTCCTTGTCAGTGTCTAGTCACGAAAATAGAAATAACTCTAGTTATTTCAAACAAAGAGAATTTAACAAAGTGAATTATTTACAAAGTATTGGAAGGACTAGGTAATCAAGAAGGGAAAAGATGAGATGTTATTTGGAGATTAATCCCCGAGTAGCTTCTACCCCGCTAAAGCCAAAGGACAAAAGAGATAGTGGTGTTTCATGGACCCCACCAGGGCTGTGCTGCTCAGAGTGCTGCAGTGTTTAGTATCACAGCTGTTATCAAAACCACCACCAGTGTGGCTCTTCAGGAAGCCAGAAGCCTGTACTCCTGCTGACCCTCAGGAGCCCTGGAACCCAGTGTTGCTGTTGCTGCAGAGACTTCTGGAACCCATAGTTATTTGTTTCTGCTGCTGCAGCTGCCATGACCATGCATGAATGCAGCACCTGGCAGTCACCTACAGTTGCTTGCCATTTTCACTGCGATGGCAGCTGCTGCAATCAGAGTCAATGAGCTCACATATCTAAGGCTTTTGGGATTCGATGGCTGTCACTTCCAGAGCCAGAAAAAAAAAGTAAGAAAAAAAATATGACCTATTGTTTCTCCCAACTTTTATTCCTCCTCCAATATCTCCCATTGGTTAACAGAGGTTAAATAGAAACTAACTTGCTGGGGGTCTGGGTAGCATTACTTTCAGACAGGAAGGTTGAAAATGAACTTGAGAATCAAAAGGCAAACAACCAAAAACTGCATTCTTGTGCTCTCAGCAGGTATCAGGACTCTTCCTACATTACCTCATTTAATCCTCACAACAATCAACAACAATCATTGATGGTAAGTACAGTTATTAACACATTTTACATGAAACAGACTCAAAGATGTGGAACAGCTTGCCTAAGATTACATAGCTAGGAAGATGGATTCTGACTCAAGTCATTCGAAGTCTTGAGTCCTCATGCATTTTACTTTCTACAGCTCTTCTGTGAACTACCTACCCTCATGCCTCCCAGCTGCCTTCAGCAGTGTAGTCCTCTTCTGCATTTATGACTACTGTAAGTCTTCTACCTTCCAGCCCAAGGAAAATCCCTTCTGCTTTTATGACAGCCTTTCACAAAGTGTCCCAACAATGGATGGATTACCCTATGTGACCCAGCAATCTTCTTGACCTTCGCCACTCAGAGTGTGGTGCAGGTACCAACATTAGTGTCACTTGGGAAGTATGAAAAGTACTGACGCTCAGTCCTTCTCTCCCTCTGTTCCCTGACCTATTGAATCCAAGTCTGTATTTTTAACAAGAGCCTCAGTTGATTCTTATGTTCCTTAAAGTTTGAGAATGACCGATCTCTGCCATTTCTCTCTCCTTTCTGGGAGGGGAAGAAAGAGATGATGACATGGGAATCACGGTGATTGGGAATCATCAGTCTCTTGCAAATTCTGATTTAACTTTTAGATCAATCCACTTTGCCAGATTTGTTTCTTCATATTGCTGATTTTCTTTCAGGGACCACATTACCTCTGTTGTGAGTCTGGCATGTTTAAGGAATCCCGTTCCATTAGATGGGTCTGCCAATAAAGTGTGAACTAGTCAGGTCTCTTTTACAAGTCCCTAAACCTCATATAGTCCAGGTGTCTGAAATATAACTCAATGCTTCTGGACATGCCATGATCATGATAGAAGAGAATCATATCCTCCAGAATTCTAAGATAGCAGAAAGTTTATTTTATCTGAATCTGCTATTTTGCCCAATTCCATGACATGCACCTGTAGTTTCAGCTGATCAGGATGGTGTGGCAGGAGGATTGCTTAAGTCCAGGAGTCCAAGGCCAGCCTGGGCAACACAGCAAGACTCCATCTCCTAAAAACAAAACAAAACAAGATGTGAAAATATACAGCTAGTCCCTTTACCCACCTGAATTCTTACTTTGACTGCATTATTTATTTTCTGTAGAAGGGAAACAGATGGTCATCTACCAGCAAGCAAAGGGAAATGAGAGAACATGTCCTCAGCTACCCTTATTTTCTTCCATTTCTTGTTCTTTTGCCTGATATATACATGTAATGTTAGTCCCCCAAGCCCTGCCTGCTCCTCCACCATAGGAGATGCAATTAATGCATTCTACTTGTATGATCACCTTTGCTTGGTTTCTGGAAACTGTTGCCAAAATTCAGACATCTAAAGAGCATGATATGAATAGACTTTTTAGGGAACGATAGTCATAGTTTCAAGCAATACATCAACGTGTATTCTGCTTCTTGAACAGATTCTTAATTCTCATTGGAGTTTATTAGTCACCCTTGTTCTCAGTTGATTGAATTTGTTTTTAGTTGCCTCCAAGATTATATTGTCAGATTCTCCTCCTTACAACTTAATGGCAACATTTTTGCAGGGTATGAGCTGACATGATAAGGTAAATGGAAAAAGGGAATGCATCACCCTATATAGACCTTATTCAACTTTCCCTTCATCTCCTTATTTATTTTTGCCATGATTGGGAGCCAAATGAACAGTGACATTTCATTTTCATAAGATAAGACTATTATTTATGATTTATGGTTTCATATTCTTTAACGTAAACACAATAACAGTAGAGATAAAAGCTAATATAACTTTAGAGCCACTATATTTTGTGAGTTAATTGTTTTGGGGTGCATCATGACTGACAGAAAATAAAATGATATGGAGAAAAAAATTATGATTCTTTTAAAAGTCTATTTCTGGTTAATTTTGATTAGTTCCTTTTAAATTTGTACATTTGTGAGAAATAGGAAGCATGTAAACTGTACAGCATGAGAAGGGCTAGGCAATTTTGATTTTATTTGTATGAGATAGTAGCTATGCCTGTGACTGGATCACTGATAATCCTTGTAAAGTTGCAAGGATAAGATAAAGCCAAATAAACTTTAGCAGGATAAAATAAAAGTTTGGTCTGTTTTCTGAGGCTTTACAGTCACTTTGAATCACGTTACTTCAAGATTATGTTGCATATTGGGCCATGTGGAGAACCGGGCCATTAACTTAGCAATAGGTCAGTATCTGCTCTCTGTTGTAGCTTGTAGACATCTACAAAACCTATGTGAATGAGTTGATTTGCTACGAAGTATCATGGACACCCCTGAAGGATGGAGCTTTTAGGCACAGTTATTCTCCTCAAGAATTTCACCTGTCTCTTGGGACACTGATCTATGCCCAAGTCACCAACCATGACAGCTTTGCTTGGGAAGCAAATTTTTGATCATGGGTAGGAGGCACAGCTTTGTGGATTCTTTTTTGTCCAAGGATCAGTGAATCCCTTTCCCTTCAAAACAAAAGAATGGAAATAATTTGAAAATGTGTGAAAAGCTGCCATTTTGATGTTGCATGGATCACCTTCATCTAAACACAACAATGTAAGCTCCACAATGGCAGGGATTTTGTTTGTGTTTTTACACTGCTGTAGTCTCAGTGCCTACAGCAGTGATGGGTCATGATGGGCACTCCATGAACATCTGTGGAAGAAATGAATAAAAATAGAATAATGGTTATATTTAATATTGTTGTCTAAAAGACACGTTAAGATGTATGAGATAACCGCAAATTGAAGAATGTGTGTTCTGCCTTTTCTCAGTATTTAGGATGAGAAGAATTTATAATTGCCTGCCTTGTAGGTGTGCTGAGAGGATTATGTAATTGGTGCTTTTAAGTACTGCAGAGGTAGAAAATGCTCCATTCAATTGAATTTGGCTTAATTAGCGCTTATTGTGCTTGATAAGTTCTTAAGGGTGTAAAGAAAAACAAGACCTTCTTGCTGCCCTTAAGGAAATGATAATCACATTATGACTCTGATGTATTTATACCTCTACTCGCTCCTTTTTCACTGCTTCACTGTTTCCTCAGTTGCCTTTCATGGGGTCAGAACCAGATGGGTAAGAGTGACAGCCTGATCAGCTTGTGTGTCGTGCACAGTCATAGGGGAGACAGTGGTAGATGAAACTCAGGCTTACCCTGTGGTAGTAATAGACAAAATAGAACCTGGATATAGGATGCATTTGCCTATATAGTGAGCAAAAATAAAAATAGAAAAACAAGCTTCAAATCAGTATCTGGGAGGTCTCAGAAAGGGAAAAGGCAACTACTTACAAAGGGTTCAAAAAGAGGGGTCAGAAGTAAGGTTTGCTATCAGAGTGTCAGCTGGTATTTAGGGACAAGATTGATCAGTTAAAGTTGCCACTCATTGGTGGACATTACTAACTTCTTATACTTTTAAAATTTGGATTCCACTCCCATCAATATGAATAAACTGTTCTTCCATGGGTTTCCAGTGACATCTCCAATGCAGTGACATTTTTCTTTTTTGCACCCTAGTTTTTTTATTTTAATAGAATCTTTTTGGTAATTTCTCCTGGATGCCTCTCACCACCACATAATGATGCTGTCTCAAATGACAGCCGACACTGCTTGACTTAACACTTAGTTCTTGGGCTTCCAGGTAAAGGTGATAATTGAGAAAGTGCATTTACTTCCTATTCCTTCAAATTAAAGTTATAGTAAAGGTATAAACTTGAGATAAAACCATAAAAATGATATGGATAGGAGACAGGGAAATAGTGGGTAGAAGAGGGCAGTCCGCCAGCAAAAGCCACTTTCAAGCCTGGATACCTGCCGCCCTAAATGAGAATAGGCATACCTGTTTTCTCACCCAAAAAGTTGTCTTTCGGCTCATCATGACCCCTATCCTGTACCCAAGATACCCTTGTATACAAGACAATACCCTTGTATCGTCTCCTTGTCTGCTGGCATTCTCTGGAGTCTGGTGTTCCCAATCCCCAGGCTCCAGAGCATACCAGCACACAAGATGATACAAGCAGACAAATGACAGAATGACACAGCAGAGAAAGAAAGAAGAGGAGGAACATCTGAATGCTGAAAGGAGTTTGCTGGCGTTGTTCGGAGATGCGTTTTGTCACTGGATGACCCAACTCCAAGGGAAGATCACCTTCCCACTCCATCCCCGCTTTTGCCTCCCCATCCATCCCACCGAGAGCCATCTCCACCACTCAGTGAAACCCCTGCATTCATCCTTTGAGTCTATGTATGACCCAATTTTTATGGGACACTGGACAGTACCTCGGGGTACAGAAGGCAGTCACACTGGCCCTCTGTCCTTGCAGAAAGGTAGAGGGTCCATTGAGTTGGTTAACATTCAACCTGTGGGCAAATGGCAAGGCTAAAAGGGCACACTGTAACACATGCCCACTTGGCCTCCTTCACCTGTCTGTCTGCGAGCTCCTTGTCCCATAAGGGGTCTGAGCAGTAGCAGTGACTGAACAGGCGAGCCATGCCCCTGTCACACATCTTGCCAGGGGTATCAGGGAACTCTTCCATTTCAAAAGCAAAGAGAATAGGAGGAGTGATATAGCAGACAAAACATCTATACATTTCTGAGATTTAAAATGGGTGCAAGAGCAATAACAAATGAAACGAAGTAGAGGAAGCCGCAGCCTAAAACACTGAGGGCTCCAAAGTGGTAGAAATGACAATCTTCTCTGGAGAAGGCCAGAGAGATTCACTCTAGAGACCAGAAGTGAGATATGTAGCTAAAGACAGGGGAATAATTAGAAGTCTGAACTACCTCTCTCTACAACCTCCAGAGGTGAAGCATAGGCATCCTAGCAATTACCCTCAGGCCGAAAGATCAGAGAAATACTCTCTAAAAAAAAAAAAAAAAAGCATCAGTATGACCCTGAACACCGGGAATGTGAATGAGTGGAAGCACCTTAGATTAAAGTTCTTCCCATTCTGGTATTTATGGGGTGGGCAGCAGAGCAATCATCAATGCACCCCTACCGGCTTTCTCCGAGAAGCCTGCCATGGACAGGTTCCACCCAGATCCATAGAGCTGCCATCCAGGCTTCATTCAGATGTGTGATAGAATCCCCAAGGACCACTGAACGTGTAAGGAAAGCCTGTGTCATAGAAGAGAAACACAAGGAAAAAACCTGTATCATAGAAGAGACCGGAACAAACTGATAACCTAACCCCCAAGATATTTTTATAATTCTAATTCGTGTTCTCAAAGATATTTTTATAATTCTAATTTGTAACTTTACCCAAATTACACTGATCTAATAATGTAATGTATCTATAAAACAATACTAGAATTATCTTTAAAAGTCAAAAACAAAGGCTGGGAAACATGGCAAAAACCTGTTTCTGCAAAAAAAAAAAAAAAAATTCAAGACAGCTGAATGTGGTGGTGCACACCTATAGTCTCAGCTACTTGGGAGACTAAGCTGGGAGGGCTGGCTGAGCCTGGGAGGCCAAGGCTGCAGTGAGTCATGATCTCGCCACTGCACTCAAGCCTATGCAACAGAGAGAGACTTTGTCTCAAAAAGAAAAAAAAGTAAAAAACATAAATTGAAGAAGTTTTTAGAAATTAAAATTCAGTAGAAGTTTTGAATGATAGTGATAATAGGATAGAATAGCTGTGAATATAGTCATATAAAACTGAATTCCTACTTGCTACAATATATAATATATACAATACCAAATTATATATGCATTAAATAATTAAAAGTGCAATGATTTTCAAATCATTGGAAGAAAATTTAGAAGAAAAGCTTTGTAACTCGGAGTAGAGGTAGATTTCTTAAACTAGAACTCCCTCCCTCTCATCATTTCTCTCTGCCATTACCATTAATAGTGCAATTACCATTGATAGTGTGTGTGTTTCTTGACAGTGTCTCTATCAGTGTACTATATTTGTATGTGTACAAGTATGCTGACACCCCATATGAGGGGTATGTACATACAAATATATGTATATGCTCACACATATGTATAGATGTACAAATATATACATACATATATTTATTTTACTATACATTCATTGTATATTTACTATACATACTATGTATATATATTTTACTATATATATTTATAGATCTATAGATAGCTATATCTATAGATATATATATTTTATATCTATATCTATATAGGTATTTTACCATATATATCTATAGATATATGGATATCTATAAATAATAGGATAGAATAGCTGTGAATATAGTCTATATATAGATATATATACATAGTATGTATAGTATTTATATATAGCTACTACAGATATATCTACATATCTATAAATATATATAGTAAAATACATATATATATAGTATGTATAGGATATAAACATTGTATCTATATATACAATATATATATAGATATAAATAATAGATATAAATATATTTGTATGTATACATATACATAGATATAAATATATATAAATAGATATAATAGATATAAATATATTTGTATGCATACATATATGAGCATATGCTCACACATATATGTATACATATAATATATGTATTATATTATATAGATATAATAGATATAAATATATTTGTATGTATACATATATGAGCATATATATGTATATGCTCATATATGTATAATAGATAATAGATATAAATATATTTGTATGTATACATAATAGATATAAATATATTTGTATCTATAATAGATATAAATATATTTGTATATATAATAGATATAAATATATTTGTATGTATACATATATGAGCATATGCTCACACATATATGATACATACAAATATCCAGTAAATATAGATATATATCTTTTACTTTACCCAAATTACACTGTATGCATTTTGTGAAGACTTGCTTTTTTTGCTTTGCTTTGTTGTTTTACTTAATAACATCATTTACTGATTTTTTTTCATGTTAAGACATATTAATGAGCAATGTTCTTTTCAATGACAAAATGTGTCATACTTTGTGTCACTTCATGTGTCATACTTTGTAAACTAGTCTCTCGTTGACTCCGTGTTGTTTCCAATTTTTGCTGTTACAAGCAATGCCTCCATGAACATCTCTGTATATGTACAATGGTAAATTTGAATAATATATTCCCAGCTGTAGAATTTCTGGGTCAAAGCCTCTGGACATACAATTTGAATGGCTAGTGCCAAATTGCCATTCAGAAACACTGAACCGATTTAGAATGTGCAGTGTATGAGACTGGCTCTCCCACTCTCTGGACCATCATCAACCTTTAATTTTGCCCATTCAGTGAACAATTTAATATGGTATCTCATAGTTTTTCTTTTCTTTTTCTTTTTTTTTAGTTTTTATTTGTATTTGTTTAACTATTGAGTAAAAACGAGTACTTCTTAAAATGCCATTCATACTATATTTTCTATAAATGATTTTTAATATATTTTGCTCATTTGCTTATTGAGTCACTTATTTTTCATATTCACTCGTGTGGACTCTTAAAAATGTAAGAAATAGACAAGTGTGTTATATTGTTGTGATAAGGATTTCTTAGTTTGCCCTTTCTGTTTGTTACCAACCTTATTAAGAAATAATTTACATGCAATAAACTTTCCACTTAAAGTGCACAATTAGATGAGTTTTAAAGATGTATACACTCATAGAACCACTGCCAAAATTGAGACAAAGAATATTTTCATTGTCTTCAAAGTTGTCCTTGTCTCTTCATTGACTACCCCCCTTCACTGTCAATTCCAGGTATCCACATGTCTTTTTTTACAAAGTGGATTAGTTTTTGTTTTCTAGAATATATAATGAGATCACAGAGCATGTACTCTTGTGTGTGGCTTCTTTCTCTCAGCAGATTTTCATATTCATGCTTCTTGTTGGGCAAAAAGTAGTCCATTTCTTTTCATGCTGAGTGCTATTCCTTCACATGCATTTATTAATTTGTTTCTCTATTTACCTATTAACAGACATCCAGTTTCTTTCCACGTGTTGATTAGTGTGAGTAGATGCACTGTGAACATTTGTGTATGAGTTCTATGTGGGCATATGCTTTTATTTCTCTTGGGTGAACAAAAATATATAGAATAGCTATAGAACATATAATGTTGAATGTGCAGAGTAGATTGTACAATGGAATATTGCAGGTCCGTGTGTGACTTTAGAAGGAACTGCCAAACAACTTTCCACAGTGTTTGCACCATTTTGGGTTCCCACCAGGAGTATATGAGAATACTGGTTGCTTTGCCATTTGCCAACACTTGGCATTATGTGCCTTTTTTTTTTTTGAGATGGAGTTTCGCTCTTGTTACCCAGACAGGAGTGCAATGGCATGATCTCGGCTCACCGCAACCTCCGCCTCCTGCCTCAGCCTCCCAAGTAGCTGGGATTACAGGCACGTACCACCATGCCCAGCTAATTTTTGTATTTTTAGTAGAGACGGGGTTTCACCTTGTTGACCAGGATGGTCTCGATCTCTTGACTTCATGATCCACCCGCCTCAGCCTCCCAAAGTGCTGGGATTACAGTCTTGAGCCACCA
>CAUYOR010027786.1:0-11730 GCA_963573925.1 Callimico goeldii | reverse complement strand
AAAAAATTAGCTGGGCATGGTAGCGCATGCCTGTAATCCCATCTACTCAGGAGGCTAAGGTGGGAGAATTGCTTGAACCCAGGAGGCGGAGGTTGCGGTGAGCCGAGATCGCGCCATTGCACTCCAGCCTGGGTAACAAGAGCGAAACTCCGTCTCAAAAAACAAAACAAAACAACAACAACAAAAAAAACCCATCTCTACTAAAAAAATTTGCTGGGCGTGGTGGTGAGTACCTGTAGTCCCAGGTACTCTGGAGGCTGAGGCACAAGAATCACAAGAATCATTTGAACTCAGGAGGTGGAAGTTGCAGTGAGTAGAGACTGCACCACTGCACTCCAGCCTGGGCAACAGAGAGAGACCTTGTGTCAAAAAGAAATATATATATACACACACACACACACACACACACACACATATATGCATATATGTTATATACACACACACACACACACAGTGTGTGTGTGTGTGTGTGTGTGTGTGTGTGTATGTTTGAGATGCAGTTTTGCTCTTATTGCCTAGGCTGGTGTGTAGTGGTACGATCTCAGCTCACTGCAACCTCTGCCTCCTGGGTTCAAGTGATTTTCCTGCCTAAGTCTCCCGAGTAGTTCGGATTACAGGTGTGCACCACCATGCCCGGCTAATTTTTGTATTTTTAGTAGAGACAGGGTTTTTCCATGTTGATCAGCCTGGTCTCAAGCTCCCAACCTCAGGTGATCTGCCTGCCTCAGCCTCCCTAAGTGCTGGGATTACAGGCATGAGCCACTGTGCCCGGCATATACACACACACACACACACACACACACACACACACACACACATATATGTATATATATAAAACACACAGAGAGAGAGAGAGAGAGAGAAAGAACATAAAATTTACCATTTTAACCATTTTAAAAAACTTTAATAAATTCTGATGAAGGCTGGGTGTGGTGGCTTACCCCTGTAATTCCAGCACTTTGGGAGGCCGAGGTGGGGGCATCACGAGGTCAAGAGATCAAGACCATCCTGGCCAACATGGTGAAACCCTGTCTCCACTTAAAATACAAAAGTTAGCTGGGCATGGTGGCATGCACCTGTAGTCCCAGCTATTTGGGAGGCGGTGGCAGGAGAATCGCTTGAACCCAGGAGGCAGAGGCTGTGGCGAACTGAGATCATGCCACTGCACTCCAGCCTGGGCAACAGATTGAGACTCTGACTCAAAAAATAAAGGGGGTTAGAAGCTGAGGGAATAGGCACCAAACTGCTGTCAGTATTTGGGTGAGAGAAATGTTATGGAGAGTGTCCATTGTGCATTACAAATTTTTGTAATGTTTGAAGTCAAAACTAGAAAGGATTTTTTTTTTTTTGAGATAGAGTTTCGCTGTTGTTACCTAGACTGGAGTGCAATGGCACGATCTCAGCTCACCACAAACTCTGCCTCCTGGGTTCAAGCAATTCTTTTTCCCTCAGCCTCCCGAGTAGCTAGAACTACAGGCGCACGCCACCACGCCCAGCTAATTTTTGTATTTTTTAGTAGAGACGGAGTTTCACCTTGTTGACTAGGATGGTCTCGATCTCTTGACCTCGTGATCCACCTGCCTTGGTCTCCCGAAGTGCTGGGATTACAGGTGTGAGCCACCGCGTCTGGCCGGATTTTTTTTTTTTTTAAAGGGAGTCTTGCTCTGTTGCCAGGCTGGAGTGCAGTAGTGTGATCTGGGCTAACTGCAACCTCCACCTCCCTTTAAGCCATTCTCCTGCTTCAGCCTCCTGAGTAGCTGAGATTACAGATACGTTCCACCACACCCAGCTAATTTTTGTAATTTTAGTAGAGACGGGGTTTCATCATGTTGGCCAGGATGGTCTCGAACTCCTGACCTCATGATCTGCCCTCCTTGGCCTCCCAAAGTGCTGGATTACAGGTGTGAGCCACCTTGCTGTCCAGAATTTTTTTTAAAAAAACCTTCAGGCCGGGCGTGGTGGCTCAGGCCTGTAATCCAAGCACTTTGGAGGCCAAGGCAGGTGGATCACCTGAGATTGGGAGTTCAAGACCAGCCTGACCAACATGGTGAAACTTCATCTTAAAAAAAAAAAAACCTTCAGGCTGGGCATGGTAGCTCAGGCCTGTAATCCCAGCACTTTGGGAGGCTGAGGCGGGTGGACTGCCTGAGCTCGGGAGTTTGAGACCAGCCTGGGCAACATGGTGAAACCCTGTCTCTGCTAAAATAGAAAAAAAAATTAGCTGGGCGTGGTGGTGTGTGCCCGTAGTCCCAGCTACTCAGGAGGCTGAAGCAAGAGAATCAGTTGAACTTGCGACCCAGGAGGCAGAAGTTGCAGTGAGCCGAGCTCGCAGCACTGCATTCCAGCCTGGGTAACAGAGTGAACGTGGGAAAAAACAAAACAAAACAAAACAGAAAACCACCTTCTCACGCCTGTAATCCCAGCATTTTGGGAGGCCGAGGCGGGAGATTACCTCAGGTTGGGAGTTCAAGACCAGCCTGGCTAACATGGAGAAACCCCATCTCTATTAAAAATACAAAATTAGCCAGGTGTGGTGGCACATGCTTGTAATCCCAGCTACTCAGGAGTCTGAGGCAAGAGAATGGCTTGAACCCGGTAGGCAGAGGTTGCAGTGAGCTGAGATTGTGTCATTGTACTCCTAGACTGGGCAACAAGAACAAAACTCTGTCTAAAAAAAAAAAAAGGAGGCCCTGAAAAGGACATGATATAGCTTACTTTTCCATCAAGGTGCCAGTCAACCTCTCTCTCTTCTGGAATCTCAGATAGCTTCATCTGGATTCTTTTTTTTTTTTTTTTTTTTTTTTTTTTGAGACAGAGTTTCGCTCTTGTTATCCAGGCTGGAGTACAATGGCGTGATCTCGGCTCACTGCAACCTCCGCCTCCTGGGTTCAGGCAATTCTCCTGCCTCAGCCTCCCGAGTAGCTGGGATTACAGGCACGTGCCACCATGCCCAGCTAATTTTTTATATTTTAATAGAGACGGGGTTTCACCATGTTGACCAGGATGGTCTCGATCTCTTGACCTCGTGATCCACCCATCTCGGCCTCCCAGAGTGCTGGGATTACAGGTGTGAGCCACTGCGCCTGGCCTAGGATAATATTTTTAATATATTTGTTTATTACGTGTCTTTCCTCCATGGAATTCGATGAGAAGAAAGATGGAATCTGACTTTCCCAACCTGGTATTCCCATTGTCTGGAACAACCCCTGCACACAGTGAGCCTCAATACATTTCTCTTGATTGAGATAAATTCTTTTGTGGAAAAACAAGTAAAAATTATATTTATGACCTCAAGTTGCAAGACTTGGGACCCAGAAGGAAGGTATAAATATCACTGAAACATGTTGAAACTTAAAATCTTAATTTTGAAGAGACTGCTAGAATACACATTCAAGTAGCATTTTTTTCCGAGATGCTTAATGTAATCTAACTTGAAATATTGGAATGTGATATCATAATAGTATCTGAAATTGATAAAGATGCTTTTCCTTTAAACTTGAGGCCAGTTTTCTCTTTATATAATCCCAAGGCAGGCAAAGCCAGCTCTATTTGGTAAGTCAAGTTTACTGGGAAAATAAATCTTTTTTATTTTCATGAAAGATGCAAGATCACACAACCTATTTCTGGATAATTATTCTGCTGATTACAAGGCTCAAAAGCAGATGAGAAAAGAAAGAAAGGTCATATGCTTCCTGGAAAATCCTCCTGCCATGCAGGACAGAAGACTGGAGAAACATCACTTCCACTCAGGAAATAAGGATGCATGTCAGTCTTCCAAGTTGAGGGAGAAAGTAACATTTATCTGAAGAGATAAACAAATATTTAACTTTCTCCCTGTCAGACATATAGACTTTAATTGTCAAAGAAATATTGTACAAAAATAGTTTTTCTCTAAATCTGAATCTCAGTCATTATTTTCTGGAAAATGCTAACTGGGACTTCTGTGCTTCAGACAACTCAGTTTCAAAGTGCGAGCTGCAGATATCATTCTGGCTTTCAGAAAACATGAACAGTGAATGGGCACATTTGAATCGTTGTCAGTGGTTCTCTCTTTTAGAGTCTTCTTTGTTGTGCTCTGACCTTTTAAGCTTTTAAAAGTTTATTATTTTTTTCTTACAGAAAAGCTCCATTTTAACAACTGCCTACATAAAACCCAAGGGATTACATACACTTACTTCATGTACTGAAGTTGTTTCATATTGAATAAAACTTTCTTTGGCAGTTTTACAGCTACTGCCTGGTTGGGTGATGCTAGTGCACTCACACTTAGTAGATTATGTGGTTATTTTATTAGTTTGTATCGCATGGCCAGGATCTTACAATCTTCCTACAAATGTCAGTGTGTCCCATTCCACAGGCGTCTGTGGAGAGGAGAAGGAGACCTCCAGGGGAAAAATCAACTAGGGATGGGGAACTGGAACTGGGGGATGTTAATTAGCAAGGGGTGTCAGGGATGGGGAGCTGGAACTGGGGGATGTTAATTAGCAAGGGTCCCGCATGTAGCAAGAGGAAACTACACATCCCTCTAGCATGAACTCTGTCTGCAGATCCCAGCCTCCTGCACTGTCACCTGGAGAACTCCCCAAGCTCTTACTTCTCCTTCCACATCCCCAACATCTGGGCTTCCTCTGGATCCAGGTTTCAGATGATTTTCACATGTCCCTCTCTTGCTTTTACCCTGGGTGACTTAAACTTGGATGACAATATCCAGATCTCATGGTTTGAAGGAGAATTAAATGTAATAATATGTGCAGAAGTGTTTTGTCAATGGCAAAGTGCATTTAAATGTAGAATGTGTATGTGAGACAGCCAAATATAAAGGGTCCCCAGAGAAACTCCAACAGACCTGTGCACCAGGAGGAGTGTGCACTGTGGTGGGGCCTTGGGCAGTCTGTGCCCTTTGTGCCAGGGGAGGAACCTGGAGTCTCCTGCTTGGGGATTGAACCAGGAATTCCATCTATGGGGTGGGAAGCCTGTACTTGGAGGACTCTCACTCTGCTGAGAGTCGCTGTTTCCCCCTTTTCACCTTTTTGTCCAATAAATTCTATTTTTCTCATCCTTCAAAGTGTTTGTGAGCCTAATATTTGATGGTCATGTGACAAGAATCCATTTCTTAGCTGAACTAAGGAGAGAGTCCCCTCATAATATGGGGCTCGAGAAGAGTAAGATGCAAACCAAGAAATCTTTTTCCCTCTCGTTTCTAAGCCTTTTCATCCTCGGACTTCTGAGGGTAGAGGAAACAACGCCCCCACCCCCATTGGGGTTTGGGACTTTTCTATGATCTTTTTCTTCCTCTTTTGGGAGGGCCAGGTGAGCAGCAGCTCACCACCACCCTCCCCTCCCTGCTGGGGCTGGGATGCATGGCACAAGGCAGCATGCATCCTGGACAGGGAGGCCAGCTCCATCCTAAAGCAATGAAACGTTTCTTCCTGGTGGAGGAACCAGTTGCATATGAATAACAGGTTCTTTTCCAGACATTTTTAAACTGTTTTTCCTTTTCTTCCCTTTATCCACCCTGTCAGCAGTTATTTAAACAACTTTTTTCCTTTCAGAAGACATTTTACTGGGTTGAAATGATAAGGATCACTGTTCATATTCTCTGTAGTTTTGTGAGAAAGGATTTGTGAGGCTGGTCTTAAGCTATAGCCAATCTGGCATACTTTGCCTGTCTGTATGGTTTGCAGCAAACTCACTGCCAGCCTCCATCTTGTTTTACATCCTGAGGCTGTGGCTTGTAGCCCCATGGCAAGGCTTTGTTTAGATATCCTGCCTTAGAAGATGAGTCCTTTCTGGTTTGATATCTGCATGTTTTCCTAGCCCCTTTTCTTAAAGGGTTCCACCAGCATCTGGGTTTTCTTCTGCCTGTCTGTGTGGTTACATACGTGTTGTGCATATGATGTCTGTATAAAGAACTCCAATTAAATTTGGCCTAAAGGAAGACATGCGCTTTGACAAAATATTTTTAAAGTAAAGCACTGTGATAACTTTTAGTTCATGTGACTTTAATCTTTGGGAAATGAAAACAGCCTAAAGTCTATTGCTAAAACACAGATGCCATCAAAATGTAAACAGGTGGACTAAATTAAGTTTAGCAGGTCAGATGCAAGGTTTGCTAAGTCTTTTAAGGTTATAAATTGCCTTTTTGGTTTTGAGAATTATTTAACTTCCCAGATCTACAATTGGTAAGACCTAGGGATATATGGAACTAACCACATTCTTAATTATGCTGGAAGGAGTCAAACCTTGGCTTCACCTAGCGTGAAATTAAAACTTAACAGATTTCACATTAAAGTTAAAACTGTGAAAAGTTACCATTATGACATGTAATTGAAGCTACTGGAAATAGATGCAAGGTGTGCTAAAACAATATAATGTGTTTTAGTAAAAGATTATAAAAAACATGAAATTGTAAATTCTTGCCTGGGTTAAAAATTGTTTTGAATTAGGAAGAAGCTGAAGATTCAAACAAGATCCCAAAGGTTTCTAAAAATTAATCTTGCAAAAGAGATTCTGTGTGTAAATATTCACTAAATTCAAAAAGGTTTTATATAGCTTTTCTGTGAAGCAAGCATTGAAATAAAAGCATGACAAGGTTTTCTTAAGGCACTAGTCTGCTCTTTAGCAAAATTTGTCAAGGATTATAAGACATTTTTGCTTTAAAATTTCTGAGTCATCATTTTGCAAAATAAATAACTTAGGGCAATCTGGAATTCCATTTTATTACATCAAGTGTTTTAAACCTCTAACACATTTAATAGGCTTCCTAAAATCAAACTGCAGTTTCAAAATTGTCTTTCCTGAAACCTGCTTTTTGGAAGCTCCAGAAGGGCCCCTGGAGTGTCCAGAAAAGAGACATAAACAGTATTATTTGACATGTTTAGGTACATGAGATTGCCAAAATGATATTCAATCTTCTTTAGGTTATATTTCTGTAAGTAAGACTAATATAGGTTTTAAAAATGTACAGGATTTCACACGTATGTTCATCATGGTACTGTTTACAATAGCAAAGACCTGGAACCAACCCAAAGGCCCATCAATGATAGACTGAACAAAGAATATGTGGCACGTATACCCCATGGAATACTACACAGCCATAAAAAACAATGAGTTCATGTCCTTTGGAGGGACATGAATTAATCCGGAAACCATCATTCTCAGTAAACTCACATAAGAACAGAAAATCAAACAACACATGTTCTCACTCACAGGTGGGTGTTGAATAATGAGAACATGTGGACACAGGGAAAGGAGCATCACACATTGGGGTCTGCTCGGGGGGTGCTAAGGGAGGGACAGTGAGGGGGGAGGGTGGGGAGGGATAATGTGGGGAAAAATGCCAGGTATAGGTGATGGGGGGATGGAGACAGCAAACCACCTTGCCATGTATGTACTTATGCAACAATCCTGCATGATCTGCACATGTACCCCAGAACCTAAAGTATAATAAAAAAAGAGGTAAACAAACAAATAAAAATGTATAGAATTTCTAAAATTCTATCTGAGTATATGCTATCAATCATAATTAAGGTTGTTTGGTTAAGTTATTGTAAGCCACAGAGATAACCAAACTTCTTTGTCAATTGCTTTTCTAACTGTGACAACCCTGGGCATTTAGTTATTCACAGACAATTGGTGTTTTGTTTTAATCCTTTTCAGCAGATAGTTTATAATAAGCAATAGGACTCAGACACATACTCTCAAATACAGGTTTCTGATAACTTTGGATGTTGTGACATTGGAATAAAGAAAAATGTACAGGACTTATGAAGAGCTAAAATGTTGACGAATATCAAGCTAAGCAAAACTTAACTACATGAACTGAACTCAGAAAACTGAAGCAAACTTTTTGCCTTTTGCTTGGAGTACTGCTGATCTTCTTTTTGTTTTTTAGAGTCAAGGAAACTTATTTTGAACTATGTATGGCCTTTAATAATTGAATAAGGTATACTCCTGTGAACAAAATTTGAAGCATATTTTCTCTTTCTGGCTGGCTTTTCCAGAATTTAGAAACTATCTGTGAGTATTCTTAACTTATGGAAATATAGTTGTTTGCATCAGTGCAACAGAATTCACTTTTCTTTTGCAACAAGACACAATTGGAGAAACTGACTGTTTTATCAAGGCTTTGACTGGAAGGGTATGCTTCCCCTTAAGGAGTCAAGCTCAACTTGTGGAGCCGATAAGAGCCACCTGGGAGAGACTGGCCTCATACCTTTGCCTACACAGTCCCTGTACAGGGTTCCTGACCTGTGGTCAGTAAGGAATGTCGCTTTCTAACAAGCCTAGGAGCTCCAAGTTTATCTTGCGGCCTTAAGAGGAGAGGATCACCCAATTCACAGATATTTGAGGATATAAACCCATGGCTGGGCTCAGCTTTAAAAGGTGTTACCTGAGAATCGTTGTGGAATAGAGTTCCATCAAATTCAATCTAAAAGGCCTATGTAGAAATAGTTATTTTTGCTACATTGTATGCAAATAAATAGGTCAACTACAAGACTAAAGTCTATTTTGTAAGCAACTCAGTCCTAGCATGATTTTTTTTAATTTTTAACAAAAATGAGGACTAGAGAGAGAGAAATTATCTTTCAAAACTTATCATACATTTGTCATTAAATTCCAAACTCACTAGTTGTTTTTAAGCTTTTGTCTACATTTTTAGACTAACCCTGCTTGTTCCTGTGAACCTACCGGCAAACTCTGGCTGCAGTGCAGGAAGAACAAGAAGGATGGGTAATGTAAAAATCTGGATCAATATTCTAGTTCTGTGCAATTTTCCTTCAAATTCTGCCAAGTGATGGGTATAAGCAGGATGCCTATTACCTGGAGGTTTCTGTTTAGGAAAACAAGATCAAGGGAGCTAACCGAAGCCAAGCACCATGCACCTAAATCCTAGCAGGCATAACCGTAGCCAGCAGTTATCTGGGTGTGCCACAAGACATCCTTTCCCTCCCTTGTTGGAGGAGGATTTAATTCCACAGCCTCACCTTAGCATTCAGTTTATGATATGAAGTCCATGCAACCCCCACGAGACACATTTTTGTCCCAAACTCAATTCCAATCTTTGGGTCAAATCTCTGGGAAGAAAACTGGATCTAAGAAACGCAGAGGCAGATGAAAATAGAGGCTGAAATGTACAGCACAGATGAGATGGTTAATTGCTGCAGATTAAGCCAAGCCTCCCATTTCATGGATAAAAGCCGTGCTAGTATCTGTGGCATAAATGAAGTCTAGGGAATTCCAAGGTTACTGGCAGCAGTGGGGATAGACACACAGGTGAGAGCAGATGATTCTTATTTTCTAGGCCCTCCCTGCTTCATGGGTGTAAGGCACTTTGGCGCCCATGAGTGGTGCCTGCCAAGGTCACCCAGACTTGGGGATGCAATGATGGAAGTGGAAAAGAGGATGCTCTTCCTTCGCCCCCTCATATACCCTGGGTATGTGCTAGGAGGAGAAGGGAACCGGGGATGACTGCTCCCCTCTTTCTAGATGGGCAGCCATTCATCTTCAGTCTGTACCCCTTTCTAATGCATCCTGAACCTCTGGGAATGCCTTCTTTTTTCCTTTCTCCTCCTTAATTCTCTCTTCACTAATAGGTAATTATGTCTCTGTACTATGAGGCACTCTGCTCAAATGCATCCTCCAAACTGGAAAGAGTTAATCTTCTAAACCTTAAACTGATTGGCTTAGGATTGAGCTCAGGGGAAGGGAACCCAGAAACCCAACATGGCAGAAGAAGGGTAAAGTTTTTTTTTTAAGCCAGTTGGTCTTTTGGCCTCCCTCTCCCTATGTAAACTGGTAAAAGGCCTCAGAATTTTTGAGCTGTCCTTACACCTCCCCTTGTTTTGTTTTGATACATGTTTTCTAATAACCGGGTTTATCTGTTCTTGCCTTCGGGCCATCAAACTCCAAACAGTCATGCAACTGGAGCCTCTGACAACAGCTCCTTCTTCTAGGAATCCTTAAATAGGCCTCTGGGGAAGCTCTGACTGCCATTTCCTCAAAACTGCCCCGTCAGCAGAAAGCACTTAAGACAGGTCTTCCTCCTTATCCTAATCTAACAGCAGTTAGACTACTTCCTTAGGAGAAGGAATTGGCCAGGTGGGAAGGGATCCCCAGAGAAACTCCAGCCAGCCTGTCCACTGAGGTGGAGCCTCAGAAAGTTCACTATGTTTGCAGCAGGGAGGAGCCTGGACCCTCCTATTCCTGTGTGAAACTTGGGATTTGATGGTGGGTGGGAAGCACTCTCGCAGGAACACTGGCCTAGTGAGAGTCCCTCTTACCCCATTTTCTTCCTTTTCACCCAACAAAACCCTGTCTCTCTCACCATTCAAATCGTCCGTGAGCCTGAATTTTTGTGGCTATGGGACAGACAACCCTGTCTTTAGCTGAACAAGGAAAAGCCTTGCAACACCACCACAGTAGTTTATGAGCATGTAAATTCACAATGATAATGCCAATGCAACATCAAGACAAAGTTTTGCCACATTAAAAAAATAGTTTTGTCAATATTTACTAATTTTTATAGTCATGAAGTTGTTGTGTAGGTCCTTATACTGTAGAGGAAAACATCTTTATGATTCTATAAGACAAAATTTTAAGAATCGTGTTTTTGTAATTGTTATAATTTAGTATTAAACTATGATAATATTATTAAAGTATTTTGAATCTGCCTGTAGACTGTAATTATATTAGACAAAGTCTAACGTGTACTGGCAAAGGGAAAGTTGAGATGATATTTGAAAGCTTTTCTACATTGGAAAAAAGGTATCTTTTTTTCCTCTTCTCCTGGCCTACATATTACTTTCACTGACTATATCAAGTGTGATATATTAGTGATTAGGTGTAATTTGTGAATAAAATATATTTTATTTTTCTTTTAAGATATGTATTACTCTAAAGTTGTAGCGAGGGTGCATTTATGGTAAATTGCTGCCAACAAGCAATTTGACATTGGATTTTTACTAGAAAAAATAATGAAATTTAAGCTTTAAGCAGTATCTTATATTTGCCAATATTATACCATGAAAAATGGCAATCATTTAGCAAGCTTAAAAATGTTATTGGGAAGACTTGTACACTCACAAAGATTCTTTTATCAATACTTTGCTAATAGTTGCTTTATTTTATTGCATATTTCCATCTATCACTGTACACTTCCACCAATCCATTTTATTTTATTACATTTAAAAGGAAATTGCAACATTATTAGTTTTTTTCTAGATACTTCATGCATATAATGAAATAGAGTTCATTATTTGTTTTTTTTTTTAAATTGTACTTTATGTTCTGGGGTACATGTGCAGATCATGTAGGATTGTTGTATAGGGACACACAAGGCAGTGTGATTTGCTGCCTCCATCACCCCGTCACCTACATCTGGCATTTCTCCCCATGTTATCCATCACCGACCTCCCCACCCCAACCCTGCTGTCCTTCCCTTGGCCCCACACCAACAGACCCCATAGTGTGATGCTCCCCTCCCTGTGTCCATGTGTTCTCATTGTTCAACATCTGCCTATGAGTGAGAACATGTGGTGTTTGATTTTCTGTTCTTGTGTCAGTTTGCTGAGAATGATGGTTTCCAGATTCATTCATGTCCCTACAAAGGACATGAACTCATTGTTTCTTGTGGCTGCATTGTATTCCATGGTGTATATGTGTCACATTTTCCTTGTCCTACTATTTGTTTATCATCTGTCTTTTGATGTAAAGTTACATAAAATATGA
>CAUYOR010027785.1:0-11124 GCA_963573925.1 Callimico goeldii | reverse complement strand
CTGGGGTGGGCCCGGCTCAGCTCAGGGAGGAAGCCCTGCCTCAAAAGGCTGCAGCCTAGGCTGTCACTCTCCATTCTGACCAGCGTCTGAGCACATCTTCTGTCATTCAGGGCCTGAGGGGGCGGGTCTTAAACATTATCCAATCAGAAACGCTGGGCTGAAACCGTCCAATCGGGCACGTAGCTGGTAGCTGGAGCGAAGAGGACCGCTTCCAGGTTTCGCGCGGCTTTTCTCGCTGCCTCTGGAGTTCCGGTTCTCGTCTTCCCTGCTCTGTGTCTCTGCTCTTAGAGTCCCAGCCTCTGTGGGCCTGTGACCTGCAGGTATTGGGAGATCCACAGCTAAGATGCCAGGACACCGTGGAAGCCTAGAAATGGTGAGAGTGCCGGGTCCGACATCCCGACAGAGCGGGGAAGCGGGTGTGTCGGAACTCGGGCGTTCCTGCAGTCAGCCCCACAATCTGCGCGCCGACTTCTCCTTGCCCAGCTCGGCCTTCAGCCATAAGATGGGGGCTGCCGGCCGGGCGCGGTGGCTCACGCCTGTAATCCCAGCACTTTGGGAGGCTGAGGCTGGCGGATCACGAGGTCGAGAGTCCGAGACCATCCTGGCCAACATGGTGAAACCCTGTCTCTACTAAAAATACAAAAATTAGCTGGGCATGGCGGTGCGTGCCTGTAATCCCAGCTACTCAGGAGGCTGAGGCAGGAGAGTCGCTTGAACCCGGTGTTAAAACGCGCGCGCGGAATGAAGAGACTCCCCAACAGGTTTTGTGTGAGCAACAAGACTCTATTCATCTGGGTGCAGAGGGGCCGAGGCCGAAAATGAAGTCAGCGAAGGGCGGTGGGATAGGAGTTGGTTTTATAGGTTGGGGAGGCGGTGGAAAGTTAGGAAAATTAAGTTTAGAATGTCGTGTGTGTGTGTGTGTGTGTGTGTGTGTGTGAATGTGTTTTCTGAGACGGAGTCTCGCTCTGTCGCCAGGCTGGAGTGCAGCCGCATGATTTCGGCTCACTGCAACCTCCGCCTCCAGGTTCAAGCTATCCTCCTGCCTCAGGCTCCCAAGTTGCTGGGATTACAGGCAGCCGCCATCATGCCCCATTAATTTTTGTATTTTTGGTGGAGACTGAATTTCATCATGTTGGCCAGGTTGGTCTCGAACTCAGGACCTCAGGCAATCCGCCGGCCTTTGGCTTCCCAAAGGACTGAGATTACAGGCTTGAGCCACCGCACCCGGCCTAGTTTATTTTAAGGA
Organism: Callimico goeldii; assembly: GCA_963573925.1. Taxonomy (NCBI): domain Eukaryota; kingdom Metazoa; phylum Chordata; class Mammalia; order Primates; family Cebidae; genus Callimico; species Callimico goeldii. Next base: position 9,878 of record CAUYOR010027785.1, on the reverse strand, counting down.
AATTTTTAAGGTGACAAAGAATGTTTTGATGGCATATATATATATATATATATATATATATATTTTTTTTTTTTGAGACGGAGTTTCGCTGTTACCCAGGCTGGAGTGCAATGGCGCGATCTCGGCTCACCGCAACCTCCGCCTCCTGGGTTCAAGCAATTCTCCTGTCTCAGCCTCCTGAGTAGCTGGGACTACAGGCACGCGCCACCATTCCCAGCTAATTTTTGTATTTTTAGTAGAGACGGGGTTTCACCATGTTGACCAGGATGGTCTCGAACTCTTGACCTCGTGATCCACCCTCCTCGGCCTCCCAAAGTGCTGGGATTACAGGCGTGAGCCACCACGCGCCACCATACTTTCTTTTTTTTCTTTCTCTCTCTCTTTCTTCCTTTCCTTTCCTTTCCTTTTTTCCTTTTTCCTTTCCTTTCCTTTCCTTTTCTTTCTTTTCTTTTCTTTCGACGGAGTTTCGCTGTTGTTACCTAGACTGGAGTGCACTCGGCTAACCACAACCTCAGCCTTCTGGGTTCAAGCAATTCTCCTGCCTCAGCCTCCCGAGCAGCTAGGACTACAGGCACGTACCACCATGCTCAGCTATTTTTTTTGTATTTTTAGTAGAGACGGGGTTTCACCTTGTTGACCTGGATGGTCTCGATCTCTTGACCTCGTGATCCACCCGCCTCGTCGTCCTGAAGTGCTGGGATTATAAGTGTGAGCCACTGCGCCCAGCCGTACATATTTTCTTTATTTGTACAATCAAGGTGGAAATTTCCTGGTTATGTAATCAGAGGTTAATTGGCAGTTTATAGTTGATTAAGCCTGAATTTTGTTTCCTTCAATGTAGTAATTTACAAAAAATGCATTTGAGTAAGGTTTTTTTCTTATTTTTACATTTGTATGTATATGTTTTTTGACACAAGAGTCTCTCTTTGTCGTCCAGGCTGGGGTGCAGTGGTAGGATCTCCGCTCATTGCAACCTCTGCCTCCCGGTTTCCAGCAATACTTCCAACTCACCCTCCGCAGTATCTGGTATTACAGGCACACACCACCATGCCCTGTTAATTTTTGTAGAGGCAGGGTTTTACCATGTTGGCCAGGCTGGTGTTGAACTCCTGACCTCAGGTGATCCACCCGCCTTGCCTCCCAAAGTGCTGGGATTATAGGCGGGAGCCATGGCGCCCAGCCCTAAGATTTTTTTTAGAAAGTAGGAACCCTGGGACTAGAGCCTCCTGAGTCTAATTGCCTGCCATTTAATTATTCTCACACTCCACAGGGAACTGCATTTTCTCCTGCGTTTTCACTTGTGTCTCAAGCCCATGTGTCACAAGGGTCTCAAGTCTACCCCAATTCCTCCAGCCTAACTCTGGCTTGTAGTAAAGTACTAAATTTCCAGTTTCTTCTGACAAGCCAACCCCAACTTCCCTTTCCTGATTAACATTGTCGTTTATTTTTCCTTTACAGTACATTTCTGTTACTGTACTGTAACAGAAAGCATTGGATGGCACTTTAAAAAAATTTGTTTTGAAATACTTTCCATGAGAAGAAAGCAAAGAATAATCCTCTGACTCTGTATTGTAAAACTCTGCTCTCTGTGCCTCTTCTTTTTAAAATCTGCCCTAGGCACAGAGATCTTATCAGATGTTTTTGGATCAAGGTTTTCCTTTGGAAACTTTATGGGGTGATGTGTCCTCAGCCACCCTGCAGTTTTTTCCTGGTCCTGGGTTTGAGTACTGTCTAGAGATAAACCAAGATACCCACCATGCCTTTGTCTGCTAGAGTGTCTAGTGAATATCAGCTCCTGGGTTATTTTCTCAAGAGAGCAGGTGAATGCCTGGGAGTGAAGGGAACGTCCTGCTGTGCTCTAACTCCTTTGAAAAGCTAACCCCTTCAGACATTAAGAGTGTGTTCACCCAACCCAGCTTCCCTTTCTTGGAGACACTTCGCTGATCAGCCAATCATGCTGCAATCGAGGGGGAAGGAAACAACTTTAAGAATTGCAAAGTTAGGGAGACAAGGGTTTTCTTTCATAGGTAGATCAACAAGATTAGGAGGTGGACGGCGGGGGGTTGGGGGGGTGGCAAATGGAGGGTGAACCAAATTTGATTTTATTTGTGAGGGTTTTTTTTTTTTTTTGAGATAGAGTCTCACTCTTTTGCCCAGGCTGGAGTGCAGGGGTGGGAACTTGGCCCACTGCAACCTCTGCCTCCCGAGTTCAAGAGATTCTTCTGCCTCGGCATCCCAAGTAGCTGGGATTACACCACAGTCAGATAATTTTTTGTATTTTTGGTAGAGAGAGAGTCTCATGTTGGCCAGTCTGGTCTTGAATTGACCTTGGGTGATCTGCCTGCCTCAGCTTCCCATAATGCTGGGATTACAGGTGCGAGCCACTGTTTCTGGCCAAAAATCAGATTTTAGATTAGATAATGTTTTACCCTGAAGTCAGCATATTCTTTGGAGGGATATAAAATGGGGTTGTATATTGACTCAGACTGAGGGTAGCTCAAATTAAAATTTACTTAAGAAATATTTTATTTTTACTACTGAAGACAAATACAGCTGATTTTTTTTTTATGAGAACAAGAAAAAAAATGTGTAGAGTCTGTGTCTGGCTATGTGATAGGTAAGAAAAGAGTACCATCTAATCATAATGGGAAAGGTGTTTCTTTCCATAAACTGTTCCTGGTGTACACAAAGGGTGGGATTTTTTTTTTTTTGAGGCGGAGGTTGCCAGACTGGAGTGCAGTTGCACAATTTTGGCTCACTGCAACCTCTGCCTCCGGGTTCTACTGATTCTCCTGCCTCAGCTTCCCAAGTAGCTGGAACTATAGGTGCCTGCCACCACGCCCAACTAATTTCTATATTTTTATTAGAGATGGGCTTTCGCCATATTGGCCAGGATGGTCTCCATGTCTTGACCTTGTGATCCTCCTGCCTCGGCCTCCCACAATGTTGGGATTACAGGTGTGAGCCACTGTGCCCAGCTGGAAAATTTTTATTAATCACAGCTGTTTTTCAGGATTCTCTATGTGCTCCATCTTTCCCCATTTTTTTTTTCTTTGTCCTGTACATTTCTTCCATTTTACTTTTCCTGGATTATATCTTCTGTAATAAACTGATAAACATAACTATAGTATACTGCTAAGCTCTGTGAATCACTATCAAATTTTTGAACTTGAGGGAAGTAATAAGAGTCCTGAATTTGTAAACACTAGCTCAAAAGCATGGATGGGCCCCTGTGGTTTGTGACTGGCATCTGCAGTAAAGACAATGTTGTGAGACCAAGCCCTGACTCACGGTCCGCTGACTCTAGGTGGTGTCAGAATTCAAATGTTAGATGATGAGCTGGTGTTGGAGAATTGCTTGGTGTTTAGCAAACTCTACAGATTACTGAGGCTGGGCCTGGAATGGAGCTCTGGGTATCCAGGAATGGGAGGTTCCACTCTCCTGTACACAGGCTGTCACATTTTCCATTGTTCTGGGATCCCAGGCCTACTCCCAGGCGGAGAGAGGATGAAAACTTAGAAGAAAGGTGCTCCGATGACAGACCCCCCTTTTCCCACAGCTGCTACCACAGGATTCCCACCCACTCCCAAACATTCCCAGTAGACATAGACGTGCACAGCACTCCCAGGAATTTCACATCCATGGATTTTTTTTTTTTAGTAACACCTTTCTTCTGTTTTTTTCTATAAACATTTTCTCAAGTGCACACACTGTGTCCAAGGCTACTCCTTAGAAGTTTAAATCCAGTGTCTACCAAAATTCAGATGTCCAAGAATTCAAGAACATGTCCAGAGACCTGATCATTATAGGGTAAAATAAAAAGAAGAAGTTTAATCCTCCTACCTGAAAATAAGAGAGAATATTTTGCTCATTTTATCTGAAAAATGAAAGTCCTTTTATTTATAAGGCCCAAAGAGACATTAAACTGAGACCACAATTATTTCTTTCTTCCTTTTTTGTACTATGTATTTGTCTTTTGAGATTGGTTGCTATTGCCACAAGTAGCTATAAATTAAACTAGTAATGCCACACAGGACAATACATATATCCAGTCACTAATTCATTTATTTTGAAAATAATAAAATAGAAAAATAAAAAGTATCCAGAGCCATGACCATGATTATACCTACCTGTAAAATGTGAGGTACAATATTCTTGTTCTTTCTCTTACCCAGAAGCTAGTCAATCAGGACAGGTGGTTCAGGCTCTGGAGCTCTACCAGAGCAGTTATGTTTTCTATTTAGAATCGGCATGAGTGTCTCCAGCCTGGGTTATCATTGGGCCATCAGCCTGGGAATCCTCTCACAATCTAGGCATCTTTGAGACATTTGAGGATGTCCAGGGCAGAATCGTGTCAGGCTGACATAAGTGGTTAATTCTGCTTCTGTCTTAGTGTAAGAGAAGTGAGTCATCCTGTTTGTTCCTCCCCACAAACAAGATATGTCTTTGGTTAGTACCCATATGAAAGTTTCTTCAGTTTTCTGGTACTTGGGTGAAAATCAAGAAGGAGATCTGGAGACTCAAACAGATAAACTAATTGCTTCCATTTCATGTGGCCATTAGAAAAACACATAAAGCAGTTATGGTGTCTACCATCCAGAAACTTTTAGTCTAGACTAGCAAATAGATAATGGTTGAATTAAGGATCATATGGTTGGTATAATAAATAGATGTGTGCAAAAAAAATTGTGGGCTTTATTTGGGCCACATTTTTTATGTTGTGATTTCTGATGTCATCACCTTAAGAGATATTTATGGACAGAAATGTTGTTATTATTATTTGTATTTCTTTTACCTTGCCAAGGATACATATTTATCTTTTAATAAAATGACCCTAGAAAACCTTAAGAAATTTGTTTAAATTAGTATATGTTAAAAAATTGACACTGCAGTGGCTAGAAAAGACTAAAATTACACAAACTCTAGGATTTAAGTTTGTCTTAGATAAGCTTAAATAAAAACAGAACTGGAAATATACCCCAGTGGCATAGAGAACAGAATTGTACACAGGGTCTACTCTCTGCCCCAGCCCTGTTTGGATTCACCCTATTTGGAGGCCTTATTTAGGTTTGGCTCCACCTTGGAATCTTGCCTCACAGAACTGATTAGAAGAGATCAGAGTTTTGGCTGGTGAATCCTGCTGCCTTTCTAGAGCTGGTGCTCAAAATTTCCTGAAACCCAAAAGCAGGTAAAAATAAAATATGTATTTTAGGGTCTAAATTTTAAAAATTTTTATTAAAACCAGTACTTGCAGATATGTTCCATTTAGCAACTTGTTTTCTATTCCTGCAGATCCGTTAGTTGCTCCACAAGTCACAAAAAAGTAAATATAAACACATTAAAAATTGTTTTAGGCCGGGCGCAGTGGCTCACCCCTATAATCCCAGCACTTGGGAGGCCGAGGCGGGCAGATCATGACGTCAGGATATCGAGACCATCCTGCCATGGTGAAACCCCGTCTCTCCTAAAAAATACAAAAAATTTGCTGGGTGTGGTGGCGTACACCTGTAGTCCCAGCTATTCAGGAAGCTGAGGCAGGGGAATCGCTTCAATCTGGGAGATGGAGGTTGCAGTGAGCTGAGATTGTGCCACTGCACTCCAACCTGGCGAAAGAGCAAGACTCTGTCTCAAAAAAAAAAAAGAAAAAGAAAAAATTGCTCTAAACTACATTAAACTCTTCCATTCTATATCCCTCTCATCTGCCTATATTTAGATTTTATTATACACCTTTCAAAAAAAATCAATGACCAAAAAAACAGAAGAAATAAAAATGCTGGGCCCTTTATCAAAATTGTAGGAATTATTAAACACTTAGTACCAACTCCCAGGGTGTTACGAGAATTAAATCACATAATGTGTTATTCCTGGCACAGTGCTCTAACATACTCTTGAGCACATAGTACCTGCTAACGAGCACATGGTACCTGCTAACTAAGCATTGCATTAGTACATGTGTACATGTTTTTCAAATGCAGACTTATTCAGATATTGCTGCCTTCTGTTTCCTCTGTAAACTTTAAAGAGCCAGCAAAGAATATAACACTTTTGTCTTCATTTGCCCTGTAAGTATTTGTGTTGTGATGAGAGTGCTGAGTATAAAGAACTCTGTGCTTTGCCTGCTTTCTCTAGCTAATGCTAATGATGAGCCCAGGAGGAGCAACATCAGCACTGACAGAGGACTTGTTTAAAACACCCATCACATTACATAGAGTGGGGCTACAGTTATCAAGCAGTTTTTAAGCTCATTAAAGCTTAAGAGAAGGCTGGGCATGGTGGCTCATGCCTGTAATGCCAGCACTTTGGGAGGCGGAGGTGGGTGGATCATGAAGTCAGGAGTTTGAGACCAGTCTGACCAACATGGTGAAATGCCAGCTCTATACTGGGTGTGGTGGCAGACGCCTGTAATGCCAGCTACTTGGGAGACTGAGGCAGGAGAATTGCTTGAACCCCGGAGATGGAGGTTGCAGTGAGCCCAAATCACTGCACTCCAGCTTGGGCAACAAGCAAAATTCCATCTCAGGAAAAAAAAAAAAAAAAAAAGCTTGAGAGGCAATGCTTAGCTAAGTGGTTTTCAGTCCAGGCTTCTCACTAGGATTACATGGCCAATTTGCAGAAATCTCTTTACTTGTACCCTTTGCACAGGTTCTATTTATTGTTCTGGGTGGAAGCATCCATATTGTTTTAATTAAGTGCCTTATGTGATTCTGAGGTGAGGCCAGAATCAACTATGAGGGGTTTAAGATACATTTAGAAGAGTGAAGTTCCACCTTTGCATTAAAGGGTGGTCACAGGACCTGTTCTCTTTTGGGTTTGGTGGGGATAGGACAGTATGACCCTTATTAGAAGAAATTGCTAGTGTCTGTGGCAAGAGAGGGCATCTGAAGACAGAAAAAAAGACAGGTTGTTTTGTTTTGTTTTGAGACGGTCTCATTCTGTCACTGGAGTGCAGTGGTGCAATCTTGGCTCACTGCAACCTCCGCCTCCCGGTTTCAAGCGATTCTCCTGCCTCAGCCTCCTGAGTAGCTGGGATTACAGCAAATGCTGCCTCGTTCAGCTAATTTTTTTTATTTTTAGTAGAGTTGGGGTTTCATCATGTTGGTCAGGCCGCTCTTGAACTCCTGACCTCGTGATCTGCCTGCCTTGGCCTCCCAAAGTGCTGGGATTACAGGCGTAAGCCACCATGCCTGGCCAACAGTTGTATATTTTTATCTCTATGGAGTAGTTTATTGTTCCTGAATCTTTTCTTTTACAAAGGACAGAAATAAATGGGCTTTTTCTGCAGATTTTGGTTTTGCCTGTGGGGGTGGTGGTGTCAGGTAAACAGTTGGTGCTGACACCTTTAAAAGCATATTCTGAAGATGCAGGTGTAATTCATCCAGAGAATCCCATCTGAGAAGTAATTCCAGAGAATGAGAAAGGAAAAAAATGACATTTTTGTTGGTTTGTTTTTATTTTTGAGATGGAATCTTGCCCACGCTGGAGTGCAGTGGTGCAGTCTTGGCTCACTTTAACCTCCATCTCCTGAGTCCAAGTGATTTTCCCGCCTCAGCCTCCTGAGTAGCTGGGAGTATGGGTGTATGACACCATGCCTGGCTACTTTTGTATTTTTAGTGGAGACAGTTTTATCATGTTGGCCAGGCTACTCTAAAACTTCTGACCTTGTGATCTGCCTGCCTCAGCCTCCCAAAATGCTGGGATTACAGGCATAAGCCACCATGGCTAGCCAAAAATGACTTTATAAAGCTAAATGTGTCTCAGATCAAGAGCTGTGTCCGGGGCCGGGCACGGTGGCTCAAGCCTGTAATCCCAGCACTTTGGGAGCCCGAGGTGGGTGGATCACGAGGTCAAGAGATCGAGACCATCCTGGTCAACATGGTGAAACCCCATCTCTACTAAAAACAAAAAATTAGCTGGGCATGGTGGTGCGTGCCTATAATCCCAGCTATGCAGGAGGCTGAGGCAGGAGAATTGCCTCAACCCAGGAGGCGGAGGTTGCAGTGAGCTGAGATCGAGCCATTGCACTCCAGCCTGGGTAAAAGAGTGAAACTCTGTCTCAAAAAAAAAAAAAAAAAAAAAACAGCCGTGTCCACTCTGCCTCCTGCAGTGCCATGTGTTTTGTACCTGCAAACCTATACTTCTCTACTTATGTTTTTCCTCCTTAATGGTTTAACTATTTCAAAGTATGATAGTCAAGGGTCTCTGAAAAATATTTATTTCCTATATACAAGACCTTTCTCTACATTCTCTACATCTTGGCTTCTTCTATGCTATGCAGAATTTATACCATGAATTTATAATCTGCAATATTAAAAATGTTCCCTTTATGGCAGGTGCGATGGCTCACGCCCACAATCTCAGCACTTTGGGAAGCTGAGACGGGCAGATCACAAGGTTGGTAGTTGAGACTAACCAGGCCAACATGATGACACTCCATCTCTACTAAAAATACAAAAATTAGCTGGTCTGGTGGCAGGTGCCTATAACCCCAGCTACTCCGGAGGCTGAGGCAAAAGAATCGTTTGAACCCAGGAGGTGGAGGTTGCAGTAAGCCAAAATCAAGCCGCTGCACTCCAGCTTGGGCAACAGAGTTAGAATCTGTATCAAAAAAAAAAAAAAAAAAAAAAAGAAAAGTTCCCTTTGAGGATATTGAACATGAGAAAGAGTGGATTCTCAAGATCTTTTTTCTTTTTTTTTGAGACAGAGTCTTGCTGTGTCGCCAGGCTGAAGTACAGTGGCGCAATCTTGGCTCGCTGCAATCTCCGCCTCCTGGGTTCAAGCAATTCTCCTACCTCAGCCTCCCGAGTAGCTGGGACTACAGGCACGCGCCACCACACCCAGCTAATTTTTGTATTTTTTCAGTAGAGACGGGGTTCTACCATGTTGGCCAGGATGGTCTCGATCTCTTGACTTTGCGATCCGCCCACCTCAGCCTCCCAAAGTGCTAGAATTACAGGTGTGAGCCACGGGGCCTGGCCCTCTCAAGATCTTTATTAGGGAAGAGCTGGGAAGTCCTTAGTAAAGATGGAGGACTTACAATGTTGAGGTTCCCTCTGTGTTCTCCATTAGCTATATGAAAAACAAAATTTTAAAATGCTTATTTGAACAGGATGGCATTTATTACCCAGAAAGTTCTGAAAAAGAGTTATTGGGAAATACCTGCTTTCTAGGGTATTTCTAGAGATACTACATAAAATCACTATGAAAAATTACAGAACAAGAGAGATGGCTCCTCCATCTTGAACTTTACATAGAACTGATGTTTCTTTGTGGTTAAATTCAGACTGTACTTTTGGGGGAAGATATTCTAGCAGTGATACTGTGTTCTGTGTGTATCAGCACTTTCTATAAATCTGTCCTAGTGCAGTTGATATTAACGATTCAGTTGGTTAAAGAGCTCCCTGACAGATATATTTCACTATTGAGTTAATTATTTTTCTCTTCATTATTAAGTATCTTTATGTAGCTACTGTGTATACATTATCACATTTAATCTGGTGTCTTCCCTTCTTTTTTTGGTTTTCTTTGCACATATCTGCCTTTAGAAAAGGAAACCACTCATCTTTGTTTACAGGCCAGATAAACTGGAAAAAACACAGGCGCTTCTGCTTACTGGATGTTTGACAAAATATTCTTCTTGGGTCAGAACATTGACATTACCGATGGTCTTATTAGAAATTCACCTTCTAACTCAACAGTTTTTTTCCATCTGAAAAATGTACACAACTCAGTTTGTAGGATGTAAATATACCAGTAAAAAATATACATATTTGGGTGGGACGCAGTGGCTCACGCCTGTAATCCCAGCACTTTAGGAGGCTGAGGCGGGTGGATCACGAGGTGAAGAGATCGAGACCATCCTGGTCAACATGGTGAAACCC
>CAUYOR010027783.1:0-58355 GCA_963573925.1 Callimico goeldii | reverse complement strand
AGAAATACCATTTGACCCAGCAATCCCATTACTGGGTATCATTCTATTACATATTTTTATATGTTACTGGATTCAGTTTGCCAGTATTTTGTAAGGATTTTTAATTTATGTGTATAACTGAGATTGGTTTATAATTTTCCTGTCCTATACTGTTCTTTCAGGTTTTAATATCAATTTAGCCTTCCAAATGAAGTAGGAAGTGTTCCTTCTTTTAATGTGTTCAGAAATGGTTCCTGTGAAATTGAAATTTTTTTACATTAATGTTCATTAGAAATCACCAGCAAAACCATTCAGAGCTGCTATTTTCTTTTTCCAAAGAATATTACTTACTAATCCACTTTTAATGGCTACAGGAATATTCAAGTTTCTAATTAGTTGAGTCAGTGTTGATACATTTTTTTCTCTCAAAGAATTTTTCATCTAAATTTTCATACTTATTTGCAGGAAATTTTTATAAAACCCACTTATCTTTATATAAATAGTATCTATGATTATGTCTTCCTTTTAATTCTAATATTCTACATTATTAACCTCTACTTTTTTAAAGTTTTATTTTAGCTTTTACTAGTCTTTTTCCTGATGAATCTCAGTAGAGGCATGTCAAGTTAAGTACTTTAATTGAGGAGCCAATTTGGCTATATTGATCATTTAATTGCACTTTTACTTTCTGTTTCATCCATGTCTGCTATTTTAAAATATTTCTTCTACTTTCTTTGGGCTTATTCTATTTTCTTTTCCTAACATTTTAAGTTGGATGCTTATCACACTAATTTTCAGCCTTGTTTCATTCCTAGGATAAGCCTTCAGACTATAAGGCTTAATTTGGTTTTCTTTAAATTTGCTTGGTTTCTTATAGTCTCTTGCTCTTTATTCATATTTTCAATCTCTTCTTTTATTTATTTAAACATATTAAACACACTTACTTAATATTTCATAGTCTTTTTCTTATAATTCCAACTTTTGAAGTCTTTGCTTTCTGATTCTGCTATTTATTCTTTCTACTGGCTGTCACTTATGGTGGCCTGTTTTCTTTCAGGTTTTGTGATTTTTCTCTCTCTTTTTTTTTTTTTTTTGTACTGTGTACTGCGTTTTTTTTGGAAATTTACCTGGAAAAATGCCTTAAGGCCTATGTGGTCCTTTAGAGAATTTGCCTCTGCCAATAGCTGGGGGCACTATCAACCAAGAATGTAGCTACATTCTTTATCTGAAGTTTTTAGATCATCTTGCACAGCACATCCATGCAAGAGCCAGCTGTGGTTATGGATTCTGAGGACAATTTTTCCATCTTTTACTTGACTCAAAGCTGTAAAACAGAAAATTTTCCCTGGAGTCCCCTAAGTGTGAGGAGGGGGAGAATATGGTAAGGTTATTCTTAGTTTTCCTCTGCAGTAGCAGTAGAGCTGTCTGGAATCCCAGCTTTATTTGGTGGTGGTAGTAAGGTTCCTACTATGCCTCATTTGAGTAGGCCCAGACTTCTGTCTCTTTTCTTTGATGTCCTTGTGGCTATGAAAACCAGGGTTCAAGTTCATCTATCTAAAAATTGCCAATAAGAATAAATAACCTGATATGGTTTAGTTGTGTCCCCACCCAAATCTCATCTTAAATTGTACCTCCCATAACTCCCATGTGTCATGGGAAGAACCCAGCAGGAGGTAATTGAATCATGGGGGCAGGGCAGGTCTTTCCCATGCTGTTCTCATGAAAGTGAATAAGTCTCATGAGATCTGAGGGTTTTGTAAAGGGCAGTTCCCCTGCATACACTCTCTTGCCTGCTGCCATGTAAGACATGACTTTGCTTCTCATTTGCCTTCTGCCATGATTGTGAGGCCTCCCCAGCCATGTAGAACTGTGAATTCATTAAACCTCCTTCCTTATTAATTACCCAGTCTTGGGTATGTCTTTATTAGCAGCATGAGAACAGACTAATACATAACCCATACTCTACTTATCATACAAGCTCCCTGCTATGGCTTAGCTTTGACCCTTGAGGTTCTTTCTTACTCAAGAGCTCATGTACATTTTAAAATGTATGTCTAAAAAATATATTTCATTCAGCATTTTTTGTTGTTTTCAGCAAGAAAACTGACATAAACAATAACAAGTTACTGACAGCATCAGGTGAGCATGAACAAGAGTGAGACTCCCATGTTCAGAAGGGTTCAGGTTGCACAACTTAGTAAAAAGGTTTATATGAATGGAAATCCCATTTGCAAGAAGTCAGACTACATCAGGGAACAAACAAGCTTCATCTTGCTAGCCAGATCTAAAGGATTGGTAGTGGCTAAACAAAAAATGGTCTTGAGAAGGCTTCTGAGTATGCATAAAGATTCACTGGAAAAAAATCATGACTGCTTATCAATGTGCCCCAGGTATATGCGAGCAAGTGAGCACTGCTCAGGTATGTGCAGTTTCTGAAACACATTATTTCTTTATAACTTAATGAATCATCAGTCTCTGGTCATTTTTACGTGGAACAAAAATAAGAAGTTCTCTCTGAGATGTAACAAGAATACATTATAAATAAAAAGAGGGAAAATCAGAATTAGGATTACTTAAAATGATAAAAGACATTAAAATCTGTTATGATCAGCATGATCAGCACTCTTTTCAGGGCGGGGGGTATGGCCCCAAATCGTATCCAGTTGTAGTTGACAGCACAGTTTATAGTTGATTCCACATATGAAACAGATTCATCTGAAATTAACCTTCAAAAACTTTCAATTCTACACACCTAAGCAAAGATGATATTTATAGTGAAAAAGCTGATTTGTGCTAACTTCCACAAATACCACAGTTGAAAGCTAGTGTGGGGGTTGGGGTATTGAGAGGGAAATGTAAAGGAAATAAACTGGATATAGAGAATAGGGTTTAGTCAGGGGGAAGGGCATGGCAGGTTCTACATATACCTCCTTTATTCAATAAAAGTAGATTGATAATGATAAAACTATTTCAGTCTATAAATATTAAATAGGCAGTGACTCTAAATAGCTTTCAGATATTGCTGCCATAAGGCAAATTTTAAATAAATATTTATACAGACAATAACAGAAAAAGGCTTTTCTAAGGGGAATATAGTTACAGGGTAAAAAAAAAATCATATTCTCCCATAAAAATATGCCTTTTGCTTCTTTTACAGTCATAAATTCCATAAAAATGGAAAGTGATGCAATCAAACATACATGAGAACTGAGGCCAGGGAAGGTCTGTCTCTGTGATGGCCAGAAGAAAAGCCAATCGGAATTACATCACATACTTTATATGAAGTCCATGTGGACATCAGGCACACTTCATCCCGTCTGAAAATTCTTCCCCCACTTCCATCTGTGACACAACCTACACCCTGAAAAAAACAGTCTGCCAAGGAAAACAGCTTCTTTTTCACTACAGATATGGCTCTCATGTCTAGAAAGTGATATGCTTACTATCATGCAGTTTGGGTTATGAGGTTTGTAATCTATCAGAGGTTTATAAGAAAATGTGTTACAAATTCCGAATAAAGGAGGAGATCTAAGACAGCAGATCAGCGTCTCTGGCAAACACTGGAAACAGGGAGCAGCTAATATAGAAATAGTGGAATGAGTAGATGAAAAATGTGTTAGACTAGGAACAAAGCCTTCTACAGAAAGGAAATGCCATTATTCTTTCCCTACCAGAAAAACAATTATATATTTTGTATGTTCCATTCTCTGAGGCTTCATAGAGCTCTTGAAAGTAATTCGTGCTTTCCATGGCCTCTGAGATTCAGCTCTCACAGTTTGATTCCTCTAATCTTTCAGTGTTGGGTAGGAATTGGAGTTTCCAATGGGAGAGTTGCACATCTGAGATCTCCCAGAGGCTCAGTTCTCAGAGACAATGTTCATGTGCCAAAGGACTTCCAAGATGCCAGGATTTCTACCCTGGCTGACTATGTTTAGTATTCCTGCCTTCACACAAGCTGAGTTTTGCAACCGACCTTCTACCTTTCCAAAAATATTATATCATGGTTTTTCTATGATCTCATATTTGTAAAAGCAATCCAGGCATTCACTGCTATTTAATTTAACCACAGAGCTTTCAAGAGGCCCTACCAATTCCAACTACCTGCTCTGGATCAAAATGGAAGTGTACCTCCTTCAACATGGCTATTTAAAATACTTCCTTTCCCTCCAATCTACATGATTTATTCAGTTTAATAAGTAATGCAAGCAGCATTCCCAGGCTTAAATGAGGAATCATACTCATCACTCAAAGTAGGAGAATTGGGCTGAGTGTAGTGGCTCACATCTGTAATCGCAGTACTTTGGGAGGCTGAGGCAGGCAGATCACTTGAGCTCAGGAGTACAAGACCAACCTGACCAACATGGTAAAACCCAATCTGTACTAAAAAAAATTCAAAAATTAGCTGGTGTGGTCATGTGCACCTGTAATCCCAGCTATTCAAGAGGCTGGGGTGGGAGAATTGCTTGAACCAGGGAGGTGGAGGCTGCAATGAGCCAATATTGCACCACTGCACTCCAGCCTAGGTGACAAAGTGAGACCCATCTCAAAACAAACAAAAAAACCAAGTAAAGGAATTAAGAAAAATAAGTAATTAAAGTTATGATAGGAAACATCAGCAATAAATGTTATAGTTCAATCCAATAAGAACATTCTTTCAATGGAGAAAATATTAAAAACTGACCCTCACTAGTACATTTTAGCTAATTTTAATAGTAAAAGGGGTAGCTGTATAACATTATAAGAATTCATTTTATTTGCATTTCTTAGAAATCCATTTTTCCCATTAGTCAAGTTAAATATAACACTTATTATTTGGTTATACTTTTTCAAGAATAATGTTTATAATTATAAGCTACTTTTTTGAGCCAGGTACTTTAACTACAATATTTCATTTTAATCTTCATTCAGTCCATCTGAACCATCCTGTAAGGTTGGTGCTATTGCCCCTATTTTATAGAAGAAAGTATGGTCAAGTGACTTTGGTCACTCCTCAAGGCACTCCCTATGCAGCTGGCAAAGGGAGGCTGGAGACTTGCTGGAGTCTGCTTTTGTCTTCAGTCTGCACTCTTTCCACCTCACTCCACTCCTTTCCTCAAACATTCTTCTGACCTGACCACTTTTGGAACCATTAAAAGTAACTAACCATTAAAAGTTAAATCTAACTCAAGGATTGATGGTCTCTCAGACAAATGTGGGCTAATAAAGGTCACAACTTGCTGAAGATCATATAAATGTTTTATTCACCTGGACAGAGTCCATGATGAGGGGCAGAGTTTACAAATTTCATGATATTTTCAGCTGTAGAAGTGGCTTGAACAATCTCCCATTGTGGAATAACAGAGTCAGAAGGAAAAGTTTAAGCCAAAACAACAATTTCCCCCAAACTTCTTGAGTTCACTGGTATCTGTGCCTCTGGTCTTCATTCCCAGAATGATTTGGGCACTGTCTGCAGGTCACCCTAGTATTGTGATTGTCGAACCTCAGCTCAACTCTCTGAGAGAGACTGCAAGAAACAAACCAGAAGGACGGACTGAGCAGGGAAACCCATTCTGCATTTTGAAGCTGTCCCTGGTTTCATTCAAATCCACTGGACAGTCCCCTCATATCTCAACACCTTGATCCACAGTTTCAGCACAATCTCAACATCTAGTTAGAGATGGAAACTTGACAGAACTAAGCAGTTTTGTGTTTTTTCCTAAAGGAAACATGCATGCATACACACACACACACACACACACACACACACACACACACACACACACACACACACACACACACACGTCGTGGTTAAGTAAACGCTAGATAGATATCATTATTTCCTCCCTATAACTTGCAAACTCAGCAAGGAGTATGCACATATTTCACAAGTGATAAAAATCATTTAAACATTTTTCTCTCCTCTCCCACTGGTTTCTCACAGAGGTTTGCATTACTCTAACTCTGCTGCACTTCATAAAGCAACAAACAAGATTAAAACCTAGAGCAAGAGAACAGGCACATTTAAGAGCAAGTGGTAGAAAAAAAAAGAAAAAAATTTTTAAATTGATATGGTTATTAATTTCAGAAGGAAAATGATTTAAACAGAGGAAGAGATAAAAGTATCTCAGTCTCAAAGACCTATTTGGGTTATTCATAAATTTAATAATTATGCATATGTAAAAATAATAGATACTCAGGTGCTTGGTCCATTTAAAGCCCCAAGTTTATTTTTGAAAAATACAAGCCAAAATCTTTAAAACTGACAATAACAATATAAACTAAAGGAGCAGGTTACTCAAAAATATTTTATAAAGATTCCATAGCAATAGATAACAATAATAATATTAATACTATTATCAAGAACAATGCCTGACATTTGATGGATACTTTCTAGAGATCAGACAAGGGACTAAGGTCTTTAAATGAATAATCTCTTGGAATCATCAGACCAACCCAATGATGTAGGTATTTTTCTCAGCCCTATTTCATGGATAAAGAAACTGAGGCTTAGGAAAGTTTAATGATTTAACTAAATGGCAGCACTGGGACTCAAAACTATTTATGTCTTAAACACTATGCTAAAACCCAAAGAGCTTAATAACTTTTTTTCTTTTTAAAATATAGTCTTGCTCTGTCGCCCAGGCTGGAATGCAGTGGTATGATCTTGACTCACTGCAACCTCCGTCTCCCGAGTTCAAGTGATTCTCCTGCCTCAGCCTCCTGAGCAGCTGAGATCCATGCCTGGCTAATTTTTGTATTTTTTGTAGAGACGGGATTTCACCATGTTAGCCAGGCTGGTCTTAAACTCCTGACCTCAGCTGATCTGCCCACCTCTGCCTCTCAACCTAATAACATTTAAATGAGTTAAATTGGCTTGTAGTAACAATACATTTTGAGACAATCACCTTCTAAGAGACGCAAGAAATTTGGCAACGATAGCAACTTCAAAAAAATAGCAAATTTATAATGATGGTGGAAATTTGGAAGAGAGTGGACTATAAATATATTAATTCCCAAGAAAGAGGAACACCAAAGGAACTCCTAATTAAAGTCTGAACCTCTCAGTAAGGAGAAATTCCACCAAAGACTTTCTCTGATTGCTTTTTGGAAGCTATATGTCTAAAACAAAAATCTTATGCATTCTCCTTTTTTGTCCCTATATTAAATAATATCACATAAAGCATATTATATGAGTATTTGAAAAAAGTACGTATGTAGACTGTAACTTTCTAGTCACATTAAGAACATAAAAGTTTATAACTCTGGACTGTACCTTGGTCTTCATAAACTTGGAGTGACTTTTGTAAACCTCAATTTGTTTGATCTCTTCTTCACGGTCCTCAGTGTTCAGCACACCATTGGCTTTTAACATCTGGATCTCATCCTCAAGATCCCTTATGTTTCGCTCCAATGAAGCGATTTTTGTGTCCTGTTGGTAAAGAAGAAAAGAAAAATAAAAATAAAGAATAAAAATTATTTTTAAGATTATCAAAACAGAATTTAAGAAAGTAATTTTGGTAGTGCTGTTACACATTAACCATGGTGTAGATATAGCCCCGAATTCAGGACAATTTACTTGTTTCACAGCTGAGGATCACTTGTGAAATGATGGTTTAAGCTCCCAATCAAGATCAAGTGTAAATACAATACAGAGAATTACCTAAATATGTTTGTCTAATATCTGGGAATCAAATTACCAAAGCAACAGTGATAAAAGTAATATAAGTGTTAAAAAACAAAACAGAACACCATGTAAGTGAACAGATTTTAATTTGGGTTACAGTTTACTTGTGTATATTTTTGAATCCACTTATAAACACAAAAATAGTTTATGTGTATATTTCATGGCTGATTTTTGTAAGGTATGCTTGGAATTTGAGTCTGAGAGAGAAAGAAATTCAAATCTACTAATGGGAAAAAGGATTCTCATCTAAAATACAGACATAAGTGAAACTAAATAACTGAATCTTGACTTAGTATGACTGATACACTAAATATTGAAAATTTATAGTGATTGGAAATAATACATCACAATGTCATAATTCATTTGGCGAGCAGTCAGGTCCCTATGTTACAAAACACATGACTACCTTGCAGGGCATTTCAACCTATTGATTTATGGAGCTAGCAACTAGAAATATTACACTCAGATGTGGAATTAATTGGGAAAAGTTACCTATGACAGACTCTATACACAAGATAGAGCATGAGAAACAATGCATTAGAAAGTGGTGAAGAGAGAGCTCTCATAGGGGAACCAAAACAAAAAAAAAACATGGCAAAAAATTTTCCATAACAGTAGTATTAGGCTTCAACGGGTCTTTGGAATGAAAGTATGACACATCAAAAACTGACTTCAGGTTTTCTCAGTGTCACATCTGCCCACCATTTTATCACACAGAGTTAAGGAGCTCATATTAAATTTATAACTGAATGCTAACACAGAACAATCTACCAATTTTTTAAAACAATTCATTTTCTCAGAATCAAAAAGACTCAGAATTCCAAAAGTAAAGATAATTAATAGGCTATTCTATTTATAAGTAACTCATTTTTAAACACTTTGCAACAAATATGTTTGTCCTGACTTTATGGCTATTGTCTACTTTATTTTCCTATATTGTATGCCCAATGGCATATCTCCTATGGAAATAGAATAATTACCATTGTTATTATCATTAACATTGTCATCATGTTAAAAGGAGGAAAAAGAGAAGAAGCAACTCTATTATGTGCCAAGAAGTGAGTACTCTAAGTTCTGTAGACACTTTTATTAATTCTCAGAAAAACTTCAAGAGATGAAATAAAAAGATTTTGAAAATTCCAAGATTATTAGGAAATGGAACATTCCACAGTATTTCATTTTCCTTTAAAAATAATACTTATTTTATTTTTCAGTTGTAAAAGCAATATACTTTGAATTCACAGAAAATGAAGAAAACCTCCTCTAATCTTACTGTCTAGAAATAACTACCATTAATGTTTTTATGCATATTCGGCCAGTATTTTTCTATTTAGATGCCATTTCTGGAACTCTTCTATGCTACCAGTTTAAATTTCAAAAAATGTTATGGACTGCATGTTGTTTCCCAAAAATGTGTATGTTGAAACTCTAACCCTCGATGTGACAGTATTTAGAGATGGGGCCTTTAGTGGGTAATTAGGACTAGATGAGCCTAGGAGAGTAGGGCCCTAGTAATGGGATTCAAGCCCTTCTAAGAGGAGACACCAGGGAGCCTGCTCATTCTCTCCCCACCAAGAAATGACATAGGGAGAATGCAGCTATCTACAAGCCAGGAACAGAGTCCTGACCAGAGCCTTATTATGCTGGCACCCTAATCTCAGCATTCTAGCCTTCAGAGAACTGTGAGAAAAACAAATCTCCATTATTGAAGCCAACCATTCTATGGTACTTTGCTAAGACAGCCAAGCTCACAAATATACTTAGAGACTTACTTGGGTCTCTATGAGAACGCCATAGATAAAAAGAAAGATAATAATGGAAGTGGCATAGAAAAACAACTTCCAGAAGTTGATAAAAGACTTTACAAATAAGTAAGAGTCATTTCAATTCAATATGCTTCAGGCTATAAAATCAAGAAAGACTCAATATACAACAATTGAAAAGCTATATAGATAATTATGATTATTCATAATCCCATCACTCAGATATACCTACTATTAACATTTGTATTCATTCCTATGAAAGCCTTAAGATTATATTTTTACCTTAAAACATACAAAAAGATATTTCAATTAAAACTGTAATCAGTATGATATAGATTTCTTCTATTGAGATACAAATTGGCTGTTGATAAGATTTACAAATACCTGAGTGTAATATTTAAGAGTTTACAAATAGCTAAGTACAATCTTTAGAAGCACTGAACTGTAAAGTAAGTGTGAAGGTAAGGGCTAATATCCCAGCTCTTCCTATATAAAATTTCCTAGGATTTTCAACTCAAATCTAAGTGACCATATTAACGTGTATGTATGTTTACATACATATATACCTATGTAAATATAATTGTAGTATGTCTATGTGGCACAACACACTTTGAAGTCTTCACATCTTAGACCTTAATTTTTTCATAACACTTAGTAGAATTCCAACTCCCAATCATGGAGGCAAGAAGAGATGACTCTACTTCCTCACAAAGCTCAGTTTTTCTCTCAGTAAACTCCTGAGGCTTTAGTGAGCAAGGACATCAACTGCCAACTTCTAAATAAATGGCTTAGAAGGAACTTTTCACTGGATTCAAGAATTACATACTGCTAAAGAAAGATCAGAACTGGGTTAAGATAGAAAGTTTCTTAATACAGCAAAACTTCTTGACATCTAAGTTGAAATTTCACCAAATGGTGAAACATATTTTGAAAACATTTTTAACTTTTCTTAATTTTCTCAAATTAAGCAACACCCTTCTTTTCCCTCACAAACTTCTTTCTTCTCTCGCTCCGTTGCCCAAGCTGGAGTACAGTGGTGAGATCTCGGCTCACTGCAGCCTCTGCCTTCCAGGTTCAAGTAATTCTCGTGCCTTAGCCTCCCAAGTAGCTGGGATTACCAGTCTATGCCACCACATCCAGCTAATTTTTGTATTTTTAGTAGTGATGGGGTTTCACCATGTTGGCCAGGCTAGTCTTGAGCTCCTGACTCCAAGTGATCCACCCACCTCAGCCTCCCAAAGTGCTGGGATTTACAGGTGTAAGTCATTGTGCCTATATTCCTGTTCTTATATAAAAAAGTCAATTTCAAGGGCAACAGAATTCATGCCTCACATCGTAAGCACAGAGAAAAGTAGGTAGGAAAATATCATTAGGATTCAAAGAACCAATACAAAAAATACAGATATATCAGATCGTTTGGGGTTGTGCCCAAGAAGATATTCAAAATGCCAAGCCAGAGAAGGACTGAGGAAATACAAGCAGGAAAATAAAAGCAAGCAAAATGGCTGCTATGTCCACTGCTTTTCAACTGCCTGAGTCCAAAGAATTCAGAGGGAAGAAATATTGTCATTTTCTTTTTTAAAAAATCTCTAACATTAAGACAAATGACTAAAACCTTATATGTATAAGGAGGACTATGGAAATCCACATCAAGTCCTGATATGGCTGAATGTGATATACGGATGTTGAGATACTAAATGCACATGGCTCAGAAACTCAAAACACTAATCTAGAATAGAGAAAAAAGAAAAACTTAAAGACATATCAACATATAACTTTCTGAAAAGTGGAGTTTCAGAGGTAAAGCAACATTTTACTGCCTAATCACCAAGGAGTTTTCTTTATCTGAACCTTTTTATGAGTTATTTATGACTGATATTTTTAAACAATGTAGTGATTTTCAAACACACATCTTAATTATATTTCACAAAAAAACTAGCTCTAGAAGCAGATCATTGTGGTGCTTCCTTATAGACAGGGAAAGTGAAATATAATATAGAGTAGCTTTTCCCAAAGTTCACAGAACCCAAATGCTCTGTGAAAGGGGGGTTGCAGGGTCATGTACCTTTGAGAAATGCTTGTTAGGAAATCTGAATGCATATTAGCATGAATGGCTCTGGGAAGCCCTGCAGCAAAACATTCTATTTAACTTTATCACAGTATTACTACCTCTAGAAGCCAATTCCTGAAAAAACTTTAGGCCTATAATAATCACATTAAGCTCTGGGTGATATTACTAAACTGAAGAGTCAAAATAATAATTTGGATTCTTCAAGGGAAAACTTGTCACAATCACCCCTTATTTAAAATGAAAGATGGCTGAATATCTAGATCATCTTGTTAGTTTCTGTCATTCAAAAGTGGTTTACTGAGCTCCTGTTCTAAGTCCAGCACTTCAGACGACATCAATGAAAGAACAGATGTGGACCCCCATCCTCCTGGAAATATTACCTCATCCCTCAGGTAATATTTTTTAAATAGTCTTGAGATAGGGCAACCATAAAATTGTTTTGCTATTATATTTTGATTATGGATTGTAAGGATGTGGAAAAAAATTTTCAGAGAAAAAATAAACATCTAAAAAGTGTTTGCTTAGTTAGGATAAAAAGATCTCAATTGAGTGTCTCTTTTAAATCATTTATTTCTACACGTTCATAAAATAATACTTAGAAAAATTTTATGCATAAATTGTAGATCAAAGCTTCTACTTAAAGATTCATACCCAAGACTATTTTACATCCACCATCCAAAAAATCCAAAATAGGTATTTGATGGGCAACTAATAAATAAAACACTGGAATTGAACCCCAGAAGCCATTTACCCACTGGGCCCACCTGCTAACGTTTAAGGCAGCCACAAATACTAGCATTAGCCCATGAGGGCTGCAGTTACAGTAATGCAGATGAAAGTGGAATGGAAAGATTGTCATAAGTTTATTTCTTCCTTCTCTCTCTCTCTTTTTTAACTATCTCTAGATTTCTCTAGAACATGTATGCTATAGATTGACAGTAAACTTAGACAGTGAGTTATCTCATTCATTCATTAATTCAACAAATATATAGGGCATGTATTGGGAACCAGTTACTTTGCCAGGTGTGTCAGATACCAAGTAGATCTCAACAAGATCCATGGGCATCCTTCTCTCTCTAACATGAAGTACAGCCTGGATCCGTGCTACTCAAAGTGTGGTCACAGACTGGGTCAACAGCACTGAAATCACCTGGGGGCTTTTTGACATGCAAGATCTCAGGCCCCAACTCAGAATTACTGAATCCAAATCAACATTTTCACAAGATCCTAGGGTGATTCAGGTGTTCTAAATGACTGCACATGTCCAAAAGACACAAGGGACAAGACTGACAAATGCAAAAGGGCTAGGGTAACTTTATTTTCCAAATACATTTAGAAAAACATGAACCTAGTTTCAAGAGCCATTCAACTTGACATTAAGTGTACAGCAACCCTGGGAGTAAATTTTCTGGAGTATCTTTGCCAGTCAGGATGCCATTATTACTCTTTTTGTGTGTGTCAAACATTATGTTCCCCTTAAACAGCAAGAAACAGATTTCAGTCCCTCTCCAAGAACTGTGAATACTGAAATGGTGAGTGGGTGGAACATCAAAAAGAAGCAATATCATTTAGTCACAAAAAGTAACAATTATGTTATTGCTGAGTGTCACAATGTGCTTTCCTTTTAAATACTGGGAGAATTACTGGTTTCATTTTAATATCAGGCCAAGAAAGAAGATATAAGTGGTTTTTACAGAGCATCGAATTCACTGTGATCACATATTGGTCTACAGACATTGATCAACAAAGTTAGGGCCAATTTGGTTTTTAAAAGATGTGATCTAATGTCCAGGAAACGTCTCTACATAATTATATTACACTTTATTTAGAATAAAATTTGAAACTGTTATTACTGGATACCACAGAGGTTCTTAACGGCTTAACTTCTAAAAATCATCTAGTCATAGCTGCAAACACAACTAAGCAGCTCTGGGTCTCAGGCTATCTGAGTAAGGCCATGTCTTTGGAAGGATTTACTGTGTGGGATAACCGTGGTTATATGAGCCCAAGTTAGACACTCCAGAAAGAAGTTGACTTAGGTCCAAGACATATTAGGAAAAAAAGACAAATACCAAAAAAATAAAAAATTCATCTTCTTGGGCCTTATCAAACTATAAAAGATGATGACCTAGATTAGAAGATGACAGAAGAATTAGATGATATCTAATTCTTTATGGCAAAATGTACAAGCACAGAAAAGGGTGGACTAGATCAAATTAAAAGTAATTTGGGTGCTTTGATGTTTTTTCCCCCAGTCTCATTTGCCTGCTTCTGACTCATTCTTCATGAAACCCATGTCCTTGGAACACATCCTTCCTGTCATCCTGCCTCTGTGAATATTACTAAGGACCCATGAGCAGATGTGTCTCTAGCGATTCTTGCTGGACACTGTGACCTTTGTACTTATGATCTTCATATATTAATTTGTTCTTGTTGTGAATGGGTTCAGCTCTAAGGAAAAGAACTAAATCTAAAGCAATCCAGACAGACCACAAGTGAAGGTAAAACATCTGACCTTTACAGAGTCACAAACCTGGATGCAAATCCTAGTTCAGGCTTTTACAGTTTGGGAAAGGATACTCGGCCTCTGTGAAAGACCATGCTCATGAGCATGTTAAGAAAATTACAAGTAAGGTAACATGCATACCAAGTACCTATCACAGAGCACACCCCAAGAGAGTGAAAAGTTGTCATTATTATCATAAGCCCAAAACAATGTAGTAAGTCCCAAAACAATGTAATAAGTAACAACTAATTCCCCAGTTGTTACTTACACAAGTAGAAGACAGTAGCTTCCATTTTTATTTCATCCTGTTAAAGTTTCTGAGCATGTTCCTAACCTTGCTAATCCTATAACCTCAGTTTGCTACAAGAATTAAATGAGTGGATACATGGAGGTCTTCCAGAATAAGAGCTAACACACAGCAGCGCTCAATAAATGTTACTGTCCCTCCTGTTTCCAGCTATCACACATACCTATTAATTTTTTGGTCTGCCCAGCTTCCTTTCCTTTTGGGAACTGCATCTTCCCAAGAGACGCACTGTGTGTATGTATGTATGTATATATATAGTGAGTCCATGACTGGATGTGGCCTTCTTTGGTATCATGTATTGAGAATCTATCTGAAAGATTGGGCCCTTATAACATCATTTGAATCATCCACTCTACAGAACACCAAATATGAGAGTAAGATTTCTGTTATTTATAACAGAAAAACATATAATGTACAGTGATAGTGTGAAAGGTAATGCCAAAATATGTAATATTCTGTAAATCTATAAATAGAGAAGTCAGGAATGGGTAAGACTGCCATAACAGAGTCAAGAAATCTCCAGAAAGCACAAGAGCCTAACATGGGGTTTGAAGATGAATAAGAACAATATTATCACAGAGAAGATGAAATTCTTTCCAGCTAGAAGCAATAACACATACAAAATCCAGAGCACTCAGCATGGTACCCAGGATATATTTAATAAATGTAAGTTTAAAGAAAAAGAGAATGAATACAGAGTATGTACATATCAAGGAAGAGTAAGAAGACAGAATTGCCCTAAGAATATAGATTACGTTTAGCTGCAGAGGAGTTGGAAATGAAAGGAAGGTGCTGCAGAATGATAACCAGTCTTCAGAATCAAGCTAGGAATATATACTAAACTCTGAAAGGGATTCATAAACTGGTAAATAAAAGGCAATAAGACAGGCTTTGGGAAGTTAGTAATAAAACCAGATCCAAAATGGAAGTTGAAAACTGTGGGGATAACAAAACCATCACTTAGTGGTAAAAGAATTTTCAGACGTGGTTGAGAATCAAGGATAGAGAAAAGGGTAGAAGAATCACCAAAAGAAAGAGGGCTAAAAATCATGGAAATTATGGAAAAGCCCTAGAAAATAAGAGTGAATAGTTTCAAGAAGGCAGAGGAGTCAAAAGTTTGAAGATCCTAAAGACTAAGAAAAAAGTTAAGATGTCATTGGTGACATGAGGGCAGTTTCATCGGAGTTGTATTGCCATAATTAGACACTGAACCCCAGTGTTTTAAATCCCATGGAGTCAGGAGTGATTGTCAAGTCACTCAACAACCAGTATGGAACAAAGCCAGAACCCTCCAGGAAAGACACCTCCTGATGCACTGGAACCAGGTCTGGGAAGTCCCTGCAGGGCCCAGGATTGACTCTTTAGTTGCTGAATTTGGGTACCCCAAGGTAAGGGCTGGAGTTGGGTGAAGGGTACTGTGAGGGTTTGAGGTTGCTGTGGAAGTGCTGCAATATTTTAGCAACGAATGTAGTTGTATGTGTGCCTCTCAACTGAGTATTGGTCCTGCAAAGAAAACTACTTCAGTTAAAGTCAAGAGTTTTCTACATGCCCAGTGTACAGAAGGGAGCACTGGCTGATTAAAAATGATTTCCATGTGCCTGTGACACACACTACAACAAAGGTTCCCCAATGCCAACCTGAACACTAACTGCATTAAAATCATCTAGAGAGTGAGCAAAAAAACTATTGATGACTTAGTTTCATGCAAGGACATTCTCTTTTAGGGGACTGGGGGACACAAAAATCTGTATTTATTAGTAAGCTCCTCAGCTTGGGGGGCAAAAAATGATAGCTAATATGTATTGATTACTTACACAAGCACTGTGCTAGGAAATTTTCATTTAATCTTCCCCATAATCCTATGAATTAAGGATTTATTTCGCCCATTTAACAGGTCAGAAAATTTACAGATAGTAAATGGCTTGCCCAAGGTTTCCCCCTGAGTAAATGGGAATCATTCCCTCGATAGAGAATCCTGCCTTGAATAGGAGAGAGGAGGCCACATATTGGGACCTTGCTATCCACAGGCCAATCTCAGAAGGGACTAGTTTCAGAGAACATATGCTATTCTGGTTCTTTCTTCCACAGTACTTTTAGCCTCTAAAGATCACTGAGCAAGGTCAAAAGAAAAGAGTAAAGAGGTTGGAGAGAGAGGAAAGGGAGGAAAAAAATTTCAGAAACTGCTTCCAGATGAGAGGACAGTCCCTCTGTGTGTGCAGCGCCGTCCCCTCAAGGATGGGTTGCATGTCGTCTTTCATATACATCCAAATGGAAAGAGGGTTTGAATTCCAGCTGCCCACCTTGAGAATGCCAGCAATTCAGGGAGTACTAATTCACAACACAGTGAACGCATTTAGGGAGCCTGTAAAGATGGACAGCTGATCCCTCCATTTCTCTTTCAGTGCTCTTTAGGAAAGGATTAGGTGAAGAAGCTTTCCGTGTTAGCCTTCTAGCAAGCTGAACTTGCTCTTCTTGTTCCTTTTAACCCATTTCCTGGTTGGGTTTGGTGTCTCCTCTTAGAATCTCTGAAACATACCACAGATCATTCTACATTCAACCAGTTTGTTTCATGGGGGAAAAAGGGGGGACAGGCAGCTGTGGAATTCAGGCCACCCCAAGTCACCAATGTGGCCTGATGGATGTGGAAACTGGACCATGCCTCAGGGATGAGGCATGTGACAGTTGGTATGCTGTCATTACTGAAACCTGAAAAGGGAAGTTAACATGAGGCCTGTGGTTGACTTCTCAACCCTGCTGGCAGGGGCACACGCCAGTAAGGAAATTGCAATCCCTAAGTAAACAATAGGCTGGGAACCTGAGCACCAGCAAGGGAGAGGGCAGGGGCTCTGGCCTGGGCAGGGCTGGCCAAGATGGAGCAAACAAAACTAAGATTTAAACTTTGCGAGAATATCATGTCAATTCAGACTCCCCAGGAGGGCCCCTTGAGAGTCCAAATTGCCAGGCATCAAGCCTCAGACTTGGCAGAATTTTAAAAGTAGGACAGTTAGTCCAATCCCTTCATTTGCCAGATAAGAAAAGTGAGAGCCAGTGGGGACAAGTGACTTGCCAAATGCCCAATAGCCAGAAAGCTAAGTTCCTAGGTCATTCATTATGCCATAGACCTCCTGAGACTTGCTATTTTTTCTTCACTGTTTTCTCCTTTCAAAGACACCTTTAAAGTCTTTCCAACACGCAAACTATGTGTAAATTCAGAGATGAGTCTCTCTGCTGAAAATAAGTTTATTTAGTTATTTCTTTCTGGTGGTCCTTGCTCAAATGCACAACCTCTTTTTTACAGATAAACCTCAGTTCCCAGACTCAAAGGGAAGAGATGGAGAAGCAAAGGATTCCATGAGCATCTATTATGTGCCAGGATTTTCCCATGCCTTAATTTACTTTAATCCCTACCATAACTCATACAGGCTGGTATCATGGACCCATTGCCCAGACGGGAAAGCTGAAGCATAGAGAAGCAGCAGGCAGCAAGCAAAATTTTCAGTTTCCATAAATAACCTAATCCTCTCCCCTTTGGAACCTTCTCAGTTTAGCAAAAGAAAACAAGAATTTTAAAAATCTTGCATTTTCAAAGTTTCTGATGATGGCTTTTAACCAATTTTTTTTTTCAAAATAATAAATCCTGATCACTTCTACATTTAAAAAATGTACATTATTGAAAATATAAAAATTTAGGGGAGTGATATGGTTTGGATCTGTGTCCCAACCCAAATCTCATGTTCAGTTATAACCCCCAGTGTTGGAGGTGGGTCCTGGTAGGAGGTGACTGGATCATGGAGGCAGTTTCTCGTGAATGATTTAGCACCATACGCTTGATGCTATCCTCATAATAGTGAATGAATTCTCATGAGATCAGGTAATTTAAAAGTGTGTGGCACCCCTATCCACCTGCCTCATGCTCCTGCTCTGGCCATCTTACTGTGCCTGCTCCCTCTTCACCTTCCTCCATAATTGTAAGTTTCCTGAGACCTCCCCAGAAGCCAAGCAAATGCCGACATCATGCTTCCTCTACAGCCTGCAAAACCATGAGCCAGTTGAACCTCTTTTATTTATAAATTAGCCAGTCATCAGTATTTCATTATAGCAATGTGAGAATGGACTAATACAGGAAGAAAAAAGAGGAAAAAATCTATATAATCTTCTTTCCCAGAATAAATGTCAACATTTTAGCACATTTCCCCCCAAGGTTTTATTCCACATTGATAAATATAACCTCTTTATGCATTAAGAATACTAAACTTCTAAACTGCTGTAAACCTTAAAAATACTTCTCATAGTTGGTTATTCTATTATTTTTTTCAACTTTTATTTTAGATTCAGGGAGTATATGTACAGGTTTGTTACCTGGGTATACTGCATGGTGCCGAGGTTTGCGGTACAAATGATCCTATCACCCAGGTACTAAGCATAGTACCCAACAGTTAGTTTTCCAATCCTTTTCCCCTTGGCTCCTTCCTCCCTAGTAGTGTCAATCTTTATGTCCTATGATGCCTATTGTTGCCATCTTTATGTCCATGAGTACTTGATGTTTAACTCCCACTTATCAGTGAGAACATGCAGTATTCAGTTTTCTATTCCTGTATTAGTTCACTTAGGATAATGGCCTCCAGCTGCATCCATGTTGTTGCAAAGGACACAATCCCATTACGGCTGCAGAATATCCTACAGTGTATACATACTACACTTTCTTCATTTAGTCCACCATTAATGAGCACCTAGGTTGATTCCATGTCTTTGCTATGGTGAATAGTGTTGTGATAAACGGGTGAGTGTGTGTATTTTTGGGAGAACAATTTACGTTCCTTTGGGTGATGGGATTGCTGGATCAAATAGTAGTTATCTTTTAAGTTCTTTGAGAAATCTCCAAACTGCTTTCCACAGAGGCTGACCTAATTTGCATTCCTACCAAAAGCATATAAGCATTTCCATTTCTCTACAACATCACTAGCATCTATTGTGTTTTGACTTTTTAATAATAGCCATTCTAACTGGTGTAAGATGTTTTCTCACTGTGGTTTTTATTTGCTTTTCTCTGATGATTATGTTTGTTAGACACTTGCATGTCTTCTTTTGAGAAGTGTCTGTTCATGACTTTTGCCTAATTTTTCATGGAGTTATTTGTTTTTCTGCTTGTTCAATGTTCAAGTTCCTGATAGATTCTAGATATACTTTTGCTGGATGTGCAGTTTGCAAATATTTTCTCCCATTCTGTAGATTGTTTGTTTCCTCTGCTGTTTCTTCAGCCATGCAGAAGATCTTTAAATAATTAGGTCTCGTTTGTCAATTTTTGGTTTTGTGGCAATTGATTTTGAGGACGTAGTCATAAATTCTTTCACAAGGCCAATGTCCGGCATGGTGTTTCCTAGATTTTCTTCTAGGATTCTTATAGTTTGAGGTCTTACATTTAAATCTTTAATCCATCTTAAGTTTTATATATGGTGAAATATAAATGTGTAGTTTCATTCTGCATATGGCTAGCCAGTTATCCCAGCACCATTTATTAAATAGGGAGTTGTTCCCCATTGCTTATCTTTGTCAATTTTTCAAAGATCAGCTGGTGATAGATGTGTGGATTTATTTCTGGGTTCTCTATTCTGTTCCACTGATCTATGTGACTGTGTTTTTATACCAGTACTATGTTATTTTGGTCATTTTGGCTTTATAGTATAGTTTGAAATCGGGTAATATGATGCCTCCAGCCTTGTTCTTTTTGCTTAGGATTGCTTATATGGTTTGGATGTTTGTCTGCTCCAAATCTTGTGTTGAAATGTGATTCCCAATGTTGGAGGTGGGGCCTGGTGGGTGGTAATTGGATCATGGGAGTGGATCCTTCATGAATGGTTTAGCACCATCCCCTTGATGCTAAGTGAATTATCATTGCTCAGTTAGCTCACACGAGATCTGGTTGTTGAAAAGAGTCTGGGGCCTCCTCCAGCGCTTGCTCCAGCTTGCCATGTGATATACCTGCTCCTGCTTTGCCTTCTGCCATGACTGTAAGATTCCTGAGGCCCTCATGAGAAGCTCAGCAGATATTGTTGCCATGCCTGTACAGCCTGCAGAACGATGAGCCAATTAAACTTCTTTTCTTTATAGATTACCCAGCCTCAGGTATTTCTTTATAGCAATGTGAGGACAGCCTACTACAATGGCTTTAGCTATTCAGGCCATTTTTTGGTTCCATATAGAGTTTAGAAAAGTTTTCTCTAGTTCTGGGAAAAATGACATTGGTAGTTTGATAGGAATAACATTGAATATGCAAATTGCTTTGGGCAGTATGGCCATTTTAATGATGATTCTATGAGCACGGAATACTTTTTCTCCATTTATTTATGTTATCTATGATTTCTTTGGGCAGTGTTTTGCAGTTCTCCTCATAGAAATCTTATACCTCCTTGGTTAGATGGATTCCTAGGTGGTGTGTGTGTGTGTCTATTATAAATGAGACTGTATTCTTGATTATGTCTTCGGCTTGAACACTATTGGTGTATAGAAATGCTACTGATTTTTATACCTTGATTTTGCATTTTTAAACTTTACTGAAGTCGTTTATCAGTTCCAGAAGCCATTGGCAGTCTTTAGAGTTTTCTAGGTACAGAATCATTTTGTCAGTAAAGAGATATAGCTTGACCTCTTCTTTTCCTGTTTAGTTGCCTTTTATTTCTTTATCTTGCCTGATTGCTCTGGCTAGAACTTCCAGTAATATGTTGAATAGGAGTAATGAGAGTGAGCAACAATTTCTCAAAGGGAATGCATTCAGTTTTTGCCCATTCTATATGATGTTGGTCATGGGTTTGTCATAGATGGTTCTTATTATTTTGAGGTATGTTGCTTCAATGCCTAGTTTCTTGAGATTTTTTAATCATAAAGGGATGTTGGACTTTATTGAAAGCTTTTCCACATCTATTGAGATCATATGGCTTTTGTTTTTAATTCTGTTTATGTGGTAAATCACATTTACTGATTTGCACATATTGAACCAAGTTTGCATTTCAGGAATGAAGCCTACTTGATTGTGGTGAGTTAATTGTTTGATGTTGAATTTGGCTTGATAGTATTTTGTTGAGGATGTTTGCATCTACATTCATCAAGGATACTGGCTTGTAGTTTTCTTTTTTTGTTCTGTCTTTGCCAGGTTTTGGTATCGGGGTGATACTTACTTTGTAGAATGAGTTAGGGAGGAATCCATGTTCCTTGACTTTTTGCTATAGTTCCAGTAGAACTAGTACCAGCTCTTCTCTGTATGTCTGACAGAATTCAACTGTGAATCAATCTGGTTCAAGGCTTTTTTTTGGTTAGTAGGTTTTTTATTACTGATTCAATTTCAGAACTCAATATTGGTCTGTTCAGTGCTTCCATTTCTTCCTCATCCAATCTTGGGAGAGTGTGTGTTTCCAGGAATTTACCCATTTCCTCCAGATTTTTTAGTTTGTGTGCATATAGGTTTTCATAATAGTCTCTGAGGATCTTCGGTATTTCTGTGGGAGAAGTTGTAATGTCACCTTTGTCATTTCTGATTGTACTCATTTGGATCTTTTTTTCTTTTTTAATCTAGCTAATGGTCTATCAGTTTATCTGCTCAAAGAATCAATTTTTAGTTTCATTAATTCTTTGTATGCATTTTTGGGTCTAAGTTTTGTTCAATTCTGCTCTGATTTTTGTGATTTCTTTTCTTCTGCTAGCTTTGTGGTTAGTTTGCTCATTTCTCTAGTTTTTCTAGGTGTGATGTTAGATTATTAATCTGAGATCTTTCTAACTCTTTGAGGTAGGCCTTTAGCACTACAAACTTTCCTCTTAACACTGCTTTTGCTCTGTCCCAGAGCTTTTGGCATCTTGTGTCTGTGTTTTCATGTATTTCAAATAATTTCTCTATTTCTGCCTTAATTTCATTGCTTACCCAAAAGTCATTCAGGAATAAATTGTTTAATTTCCATTTAATTATGTGCTTTTGAGAGATCTTCTTGGTATTGATTTCTATTTTTATTCCACAGTGGTCCAAAAGTATGGTGAGTATGATTTCAATTTTTTCAGAATTTATTGAGACTTGCTTTATGGCTGAGCATGTGGTTGATCTTGAAGAACATTCCACGTACAGGTCAGAAGAACGTATATTCTGTGGTTGATGAGTGTAATATTCTGTAGATGTCTATTAGGTCCAATTGGTCAAGTGTTACATTTAAGTCCAGAATTTCTTTGTTAGTTTTCTGTCTCAATGATCTGTCTAATGCTCACAGTGGGATGCTGAAGTCTCCCACTAACATTGTGTGTTGCTGTCTAAGTATTTTCCTAGGTCTACAAGTACTTTTTTTTGAATCTGAGTGCTCCAATGTTGGGTACATACATTTTTAAGACAGAAAAGTCTTTATCCTTTAACATTATGTAATGCCTTTCTTTGTCTTTTTTAACTATTGTTGGTTTAAAGTCTGTTTTATCCAATATATATAAGAATAGTTTGCTATTCTCTGTTCCTTTTTTTGTTTTTTATTTGCATGGTAGATCTTTCTCCAGCTCTACTTTGAGCCTGTGGGTGTTGTTACATGTGATGTGGGTCTCTTGAAGACAGCAGACAGGTAAGTCTTTTCTTTTTATCCAACTTTCCACTCTGTGCCTTTTAAGTGGGGCATTTAGACTATTTACATTCAAGGTTAATATTGATATGTGAGGTTTTGATCCTATCATGAAGTTACTAGCTTGTTGCTTTGTAGTTTTGTGTGTGGTTCCTTTATAGGGTCTGTGGGCTATGTACTAAGTGTATTTTTGTGACAGCAGGCATCACCTTTTGTGTCCATATCTAGAATGCCCTTAAGGATCGCTTGTAAGCCTTCATCATTGGTTATTTTATAGTTCTGTTTTTAAGTAACCAAAGTTATTGATCATTTCCTTTGTAATATTTTTATTTTTAATAACAGCTTTCATGAGATATAGTACACACACCATAAAAATCGCCCTTTTAAAAGTATATAATTTAGAGGATTGTGTAACCATCACTACTATTTAATTCCAGAACATTTTCATTCCCAAAGACCAGTACCCATTCACAGTAACTCTTCTTTCCTCCTTCCCCCGAGCCCTAGCTCCTGACAATCATTAAGCTACTTTCTGTCCCTAAATTGCCTATCTTGGACATTTAATATTAATAGTATCACATAATATATGGCCTTTTCCAACTGATGTCTTTCACTTAGCATAATGTAAGGTTCATCCGTGTTGTGGCATATATCAGTACTTTATTACTCTTTATCAATGAATAATATTCTATGCAGATATAACATATTTTGTTTCTTTATATATCAAATGATAGACATTTGGGTGTTTTAGTTTTGGGCTATTACAAATAATGGTAGCATGAACATTTGTGGATAGTTTTTTGTGTGAACATGTTTTCAATTCTGTTGGGTGTGTACCTAGAAGTGAAATTTCTAGATCATGTGGTAACTCTATGTTTAACATTTTCAGGAACTGCTAAACAGTTTTCCAAATTGGGCTGACCATTTTATGTTCCCACCACCAACATATGATAGTTCTAATTTTTCCATATCCTCCCCAACACTCATTATTGTCTTTTTTATTTTACCCATCCTAGTGAGGAAGAAGTTGTATGTAATTGTGGTTTTGATTTGCATTTCCCTAATGACAAATGATGTTGAGCATCTTTTTATGTCCTTATTGGCCATCTGTATGTCTTCTTTGGAGAAAAGTCTAATTAAATCCTTTGCCCAATCTTATAATTAAGTTACCTTTTTATTGATGAATTATTTTTCCTTTATTTTTAAAGCAACATTTTAATTAAAATATTAATATAATCTATATAGGAAAGTACCCAAATAATAGGCTTGCAGAATGATAAATTGTGATAAATGATAAACTTGGGCCAACCAGATCACAAAACAGAATATAACAGAAAAAGAATATTACCTGTACTTCAGAAACCTCCTTCCTAGCCCTCTCAACCTTCACATTTTCCCTTCTCTTCTTCAAATTACCTACTATCCAGACATCTAACACTATCAATTAGTTCAGTGTGTTTTGGGAACATACATTATATATATATTCTTTTGTGGCTGGCTTCTTTCAATTATTTTGGGGTAGTATTCATTTATGCTATTGCATATGGCAATAGCTTGGTCTTTCTCATTGCCATATAGCATTTCATTGCATGCATATTCCACTACTGTTTTATCCACCCTACTGATGACAGTTGTTTCACTTGTTTAAAGCCTTAGTTATTATACATTTAGTTATGTTTAGTACCTTTTTACTTAAATTAGGTCTTTTATAGCCATTGTTAGACTTGCTTTTATATATTTGGGGGTTTTTAATACCAGTGTAAGTGATACTATTTTCTAAATTTCATATCCTAATTGTTTATAACTAGTATGTAGAAATAAGATTCATTTAAAAATACTGGCCAGCCATTTGGGTAAATTTATTTACAAATCTAATATTGTACAAATGGATTCATTGATATTTTCTATAGATACAATTATGGTACTTGTGAATAAAAAGTGTCTTATTTTTTCTTTTTAATTCTTATATCTAGGATGTCCCTAACATTATCGAATAGAAGTGATGGTAACTGGTATTCTTGTCTTATTCCTTATATCATCGAGAAAGCTTTCAACATTTTACTCTTGAACATGGTATTTGCTATAGTTTTCTTGTAACTAATCTTATTAGATTAAAAAAATCCTCTACTCTTGACTTTCTTAAAAACATTTTTGGGGGCCATGGATGGATGTTATATTTGTCAAATGCTTTTTCTGTGCCTATAAATGATAGTCATTTTCTCCTTTTCCTTGCTTATATGCTGGATAACATGATTGACAGCCAAATATTAGTTCAATTTTGCATTCCTAAAATAAACACAACTTGGTCATGTCATTTATTTGTTATTGAGTTTAATTCACTAGGCTATTTTGTATCATCAGTGTTTACTCAGGAGATAGCTTGTAATTCTCCCTTTTGTAATATATTCGCTGGGTATGATATCAAACATATGCTGGCCTCATAAAACAAGATGGGAAATGCTCCGTCTTTTTCTATTCTCAAAGAGTTTCCATATGACTGATTTCATTTCTTCTTCGAATATTTGGTACAATTCACTGAAATAAGCCATCTGGGCCTGTAATTTTTTCTGTTTGGCTGGGGTTTTTAGATTTTTGGATTGGTGGTAAGATTTTAAATTATAGAATCATATCCTTTAATATATAAGACTACTCAGACATTCTATTTCTTCTTAAGCAAGTTTTAACAAGTTGTGATTTAAAAAATTTTTTCACTTATCTAAAATTTCAACTTTATTATCATGAAGTTGCTAATAAAATCCTCTCATATTTTTAATGTTAATAAGATTTTTAGTGATGCCCCCTTTCATCCCTGGTTTTGGTTATTTGTGCCGTCTCTACTCTTCTCGATGATTCTAATCGGGATTGGTCATTTTTGTTAATCTCTTCAAAGAATCAGCATTTAGCTTTGGTGTTCCTCTCTAGCATATTTACTTTCTACCTATTTAACATGAGTTTTTATCTTTATTATTTCTTTCTCTCCACCTTCTTTTTCTACTGGTCTGATGTGCTCTTCCAGGGCTTTTAAACTTACAATGTCTTCTCTCAACCAAACTGAATGGTTTGCTCTTCCAAAGACACTCCTTATACTTACTAGACTCTTATAGTTCTCATTGTTTGTAAACCATATTCCCCTTTATCAAAGTCATGCCAGTGTTTCAAGGTTCCCTTCAAATGCTACCTCCTCCAAAAAGCATTCTATGTCCTTCTCTTATTTGATATCCTTTGACTCCTTATAGCTGATTTTGCCCTTCTTAGGTCACTTTATAACCTGGTTTATGTACTTCAGCCTATTAGCTCCTTAATGACTTGGAGCTCGGTTTTTCTGAAAGCATCACCATGGTGCTGTACACAAAATAGATGCTCAGTAAACACTGGTGTTTTTGATTCAACTTCAGGAGTTAGATTCACAAAAACTAACCTGGGTAATAGCAAGAATTATCAACTGTCAATTCAGTCAAACATATAGAGTCAAATACATCATAAGAAGAGTCTAGGGGAAAGGGGAAAGAATTTTAATCTTCCCAAAAAAAAAAAAAAAACCTTACTTGCTTCTAAGTGACAACCATATATTATCCAGAGCTAACATTTAACTTGACCATCACTTAAAACTCACATTTTTCCCCTTATTTAAGGCAAATAATTAAATGGGACAAAAGGATTTGTTGTTTTATACTGGGGTGTCAAGTTGGAAAATGAGAAGATAAAGGAATTTCCCAAGGAAAAAAATGCAAGCTAAAGGATAATTCTAGTATTGTAAAAGCACACTGCCCATCAAAAACACAGTCCTTTGCAAGTTTGAACATGTTATCACACCAGGCTGTTAAAAAAGACTTCAGAGCAAGACTTAAAATTCAGGGGAGAAACAGGGCATATGTTGGCTATAATGTACGTATTTGGATCCCTATTTGGAGGCATGACAACACACACATGTAAAAAGTATGAGTCTTGCCTTTTAGCACAAAGTACAGCTCTGTACCTTTCCAAAAATATCACATAAGCCACTCTGTCTCTCATGAGCTGCCTCTACCCATTCCAGAATGCAAACCTCATGCATGATTTCCAAAGTAAATGTTGAAAGAAAAAAAACATTTGAACCTTGGGCTATCTTTAGTAAAGGCAGAAAGGAGGAGTAGAGAGTGCAAGAGCTCTGGGGAGAAACTTATGTTCAAATCTCAGCTGCCAAACGACTAGCTGCAGGACAGTAGGCAGTTTGCCTATCCTTTCTAAACCATAGCTTTCTCATCTATGAAATGGGGATAACTATGCTTATTCACAGGTTTATTGCACATCAAGTGCCGGAGCCCTTATGTGTGGTAGTGATGTTCCTGTCACTGGGTGTTACTGGTGGTGCAGGTGGCATTGTTGTTAGTGCTGTTACTGTTTTTAATAGCCACAAAAGGAGAAGGGGCATATTCTCAAGGCCTAAAAGCCATCATCATAATAGCTCGACTAGAAAAACTGGGATTGGCACAAATTTCCTATGAACACAGCATCCTGGGAGAAGAAATAATTCTAAGTAAAATCCAAACAAGTAACCATCCCAAAGATGAATGAAACAAACCTAGGTAGACTCTGGAGTCAAAGAAGTGGCAGCTACTTCATATACTTCATAGTGTCTCTGACCAGATCCCAGGATTCAGACAGATTCACAATGGGTACTGGGTTGTGTTCAGTAGTCTAGGTTTGCCTTTGAACTCTCTCCCCTTCCTAGTTATGGGAAACTTGAGAAAGTTGCCAAGTAGTAGCTCTTGACTTCACCATGTTCCAGTACATCCCTTTCATATTTTGTGGAACTCAACAGGCTAAATTTGACCAAATACCAAGATACCTTTTAAGTAAAACCTAACCCAACTGCAGGTCAGCTCCATGCAGAACAACAGTTATCTGCCAGGCACACAGACAAAGTGAAGTCTTATTTTTTTAACAAAAAATTAACCTCTGCATTAAAGTTGCACCTGAATGCAAAATCATTTTCTTTGACCAATAGTACCACTTAAACTTCAGCAACTTAGTGGATCTCAGTCTTGCTTTGTTTACTACTTAGTTCCAGTAAGAAAAAAAGCCTGGTGGGGACAAATGTCACTCAAGAGGAACAACTCAAGGCACACAAGTGCCCTCGCTGGCCATGGGACTGGAAAGCTACATACCCACAATCCTCACTTCAATTACCACAGAAACACAGCTCCAAAGTCATATAATGCCTCTGGTTTCTTAATCCATTTTAGTTAACGAATTAACCAAATCAAGTACATTTTCTGGAACTTTTACTAAAACCCTTATGTCACTCATATATATGACTTTGATAAATTCTGCTGAAAATCTGATAGTTTCTGCTCTACTAGCAAAACGTTTGTTTTTCCCAAAGAATATCATTTAATGTAGTAAGCAGATGAGATCTAGAGAACTCCATGTAGTTTCTTTTCCACCTCAGCTGCTGTTTGGAGTGAAGTTTTATGTGTCATCTCAGTAATTATTATTACTCTAAGCTCTGAGTTTTTATATTTTTCAAAAAACACAACATTCTCCCTGCCCTTCCATTTGTGATTTTTGGAGTTGCTGCAGCCATTTGCTCAGACAGGCAGGAAGAGCTTGCCTGAAAATAGAGCTCACAGGAAGGAAGGAAGACAAGATAAGAGATGGAATGAGAGAAAATTGGATATGCTAATATCTTTTGAGCCTCTGAATCAAGCTGTGCCTGAAGCGATACCCCTCTTTTTTTTTTTTCAGTAAATTTTTTTCCAATAAAGTTCCTTTTGGCTTTAGCCACTTTGAAATAGATTTTCCTTCACTTAAAAGTTTTAGCTAACAATGAAAAAGGGGTTTGAGATTATTTGACAAGAACTACCATTACTGTCATTCATTTTCATAAAAAAAAAAAATGGCTTTATGAATGACCCAAGAAAGTAAAACTTTTGGACATCATGTTTATGTCACATCAAATTTATAATAAAAATAAATTACACATTCTTTCAAAGGAATTAGCATTAAAGAAAGGAAAAAGAGAAAACAAGCCTTTCAACTGCCATTCTTATTGACAGTTATCCACAAAAGCAGAAGAGGAGCTTAGTAAAGAATCTTTACACACAAAAGAAGAGAAGGAGGAGCACTGCAATACCTACAAGAAATTAATTTTCCAAGAAACACACACAATGTTCTAAGTGCAAACTTGGAACATACCTGCCAGACCAAATCAGGATCAAAATTAAAACTTGAAGTTTTCTGCAAGAAGATAAATCACAAACAACTTTATGCACTTTGCTTCCTTTCATTTTCATTTTCATTCAGGTGACTTCAGCCCCCAGGCTCAATTGGCTGGCAGTGGATGTGATGTCTTCAAGTGAACTGCCTCCAGTTTGGTGCAGGCAGATGATATTCCCCAAGGTTCATCCCAGAGAAACATATTTTCACAACTCCAAAGTCCAGAGCAGGTACACAAAGATCTAAAACTACCAGACTGGGTTCTAAATAGTGCTTGAAGTTAGGCAAGATTTCAGACTTTCACAACAAATATCTTTTGCAAGTTTATGCAAAGTGTATATGTGGGGACAATGGGGGATTCTGAAGCTCACCCTTAGTACCTCTAAGAAGCAATAAACAAATAGGGATAATCGCTCAGCCTAATTCATCTAATCTCCCTAAAACTACACGGTCAATTTAGGCTAAGAAATCTCTTCTTAATTTTAAATTATATCAAGGCACTAGATGAGACTGATGTTTAACCAGGACTAAAATATAACAGAGTGTCAAGTTCTACTCACTAGGCTTAAGGGTCAGTTCGATTTGATAGTCAACTCTAAAGCCTGTACAATATGAACTTCTAACATCCCCACCAATTTCAGAGGGGTGTAATGTACAAAATCAGATGAGATCACAGCCTCCAGCATGAGCTATCCACATGGCTGAGATGACCCTCCACCAGCTGCCTCCATAACTCAATTTAGGTATGTAGAGGATAGATGCTAATGGGACCCAGACTTCTTTGTTGACAAGACAGAAGGCAGTGCTTTTGTAAGTTAACAGGCATCCAAAAAGATAACAGAAAAACTTGAGGATCAGTTTCCTGAAAAATATATTGATCTTCATTTGTCCTACAAATACAAATGCCTTATGCCTTTAAATCAGCAACATAGGCATCCATAAAAGGAGAATTCTAGGCTCAATTTACTGATAATATATGGATATAAATTTGCCCTAGAATTCAAGTTTCTCTGCCTTCTCATGTAGATGGCCTAAGTAAGTTTTTTATTTATAATTTTTTGCTTTATAACAAAATATAATGCTAGAAACAGCAAACTAGGATCAAACAGATTTTCTACTTTCAAAAGTCAAAAGAAAGGTACCAATTGTCTTTGTATGGAGACATTTACCAGGAAACTACCCACTATATTAGAAGAGATGTTTCTCCTGTTTTGTCCAAAGGCCTTGGGAACGCACTCTTTTTTTTTTTTCCTTAAACTATAATTTGGAAATAGATTGTATATACATCCTCTTCTCCATTACTATTTGCTCTGACTGAGAAGGTGGGTGTGGAGGTGGGTGGAAGGGGGACTGAGTCACCCTTTGCAAAAAAAAAAAAAAAAATCAAGTCTTTTGTCCTTTTGTCTTTCATTTTTCCTTTTTTTCCCTTTTTTTTTAAGCCTTGACCA
Source organism: Callimico goeldii (assembly GCA_963573925.1). Classification (NCBI taxonomy): domain Eukaryota; kingdom Metazoa; phylum Chordata; class Mammalia; order Primates; family Cebidae; genus Callimico; species Callimico goeldii. The sequence continues at coordinate 27,841 of CAUYOR010027783.1, read as the reverse complement.
AGTATCAAGTTTGGTTCCAATGTGATGTGAGGATTAAACCCTTAATTATGAACCACTGGCCTACTGTCCCCCAGTGTAGAATGTTCAGTTTCTTTTCAAAATGTTTAAATTACATAAGTTTAAAACACCTGATGAGCCAGAATTAATAATTATTTTTTAATCCTATTGACATTTGGTCCCTATAATGATATTTTTCAAAGTTATATGCTACAAATACATTATGAGTGCCTTGATCATGTAACCTCATTTGAGGGACACATAGTTTTAAAGCAAATGACCTATATTATTTTCACAAAAATCCACTTGGATGAAGAAATTGTCATTGAATAGAAAAAAACAATCCCTACTCAGAATTGCACATGACAAGAATTCAAGAGCTCATACTAGTTTCTTTTCCCTCAAAACTTGGGAATTTGGGGGCAGATAATTCGAAATCATATGCTGCAAGAAGGAGAGAAGACTCATTATTCTATCAGCAAGCTTTAGAAATCTCTTGCAGGCCCATGGTGACCGGCAAACTCCCTGAGTGTTAAATTCGAGGGTGGAATTTTCAGATTGCAAACATCTTGGATATAAATTTTTTGTTTCTTAATGAAACACATTAAATTAAGAATTATTTATTATTGAGATAAATACTTTACTATTTGCATCCTTCTGGCAAAAATTGTAAATAAAAAGATTTCAAATTTCTAGATACTAGCAAAGAAATTGAGTTTCATTTAGATCAGTTTCTTAATCATAGATCGTGGCTTGGCCATGCTCATCTACTTCATGATTCCTTAAATGCCCTAAATCCTCTCAGAATGATTTCTCTATTCCTTTAAATAGTGTATCTCTATGCCTGCGCAGCTAAATAGGATACTTTGCAAGTATTTAGTAAAGTGCTATTACTTCCAGCCTTGGTTAGGAGAAAATACTGGGGTCACAAGACAGTATTATTTTTTGAAAAGTAAATTTTGCTGATAGCTTAATTTTAATTATTTAACAATACCACCCCATGTAAAATAACTTCCCTTTGCCAACTCTTAATTTTTCAAAGGTGTCTTTTCATTATGATGTGAACAGGAGGAAAAGAATTATTATAGCTTAAAAATTTTACTTTTAAAACAAACACAAAACCTCCCTAGGATTAGACATGCTCTGCAAAGGAACCCAGCTCCTTTCAACCAATGGATACTTGAGCCCTTAATACTTTTGCCTAGAAAAGGCATCCTAGTTAAAGGGCCAATAAATTAAATGTGCCCAGGAAGGAAAATAATCCAGAGCTAAAGCACCCAGCAGGGTGCCTAGAGAAAAACACAAGGCTCATTTCACGTTTATATTAGGCACCATCAAGTTAGAATAAACTCCCAAGGCATAACTGTTTCTGACAAAAGTGCACAGTTCCTACCTTCATTTCAATGACAGTCTGGAGAGCCTTCGTCTTGGCTGGCTCTGGCTGAAGTTGGCTTCTTCGGTGCAATTCCTGGGGAGGAACACGATAGAAATAAGCTTGACGGTTCATCCTTCCGTTATACCATGACCTTTACACAGGTACTACACAGCCTGCTGGGTCCAGGTTCCCTGTGCACAGACATAAACAAGCCACAGGTGCCTCTTCCCCCACACTCTTTAGCATCCCTCCTCCCTGCAGCCTGCGTTCCGGTGAAAAGCTCCTGGCACATGCGCTATTTCTGAAACTTCCATCAATAATTAATGTCAACTGTGACAAAGCCAGCAAGTAATCATAGTCCAAATACTGTTCAACACTGGGGCTGATGCCCAGCAATCAAATCATAATTTACTAAATTACATTACTCTGTGCTCCCAATAAAACACAGCAAGGAAACGGAGGAAAGAAAATGACTAACGTGGTTGCAAATCCGCCGCACGCATGGCATTTTGCTACCGAGGTAGGTTTGAAATGAGCAATTTAAAACCATTTCAGTACAAATGTGTCACTTTTGAGAATGATCTGATGACACCCTGTGAATCTCTTGCTTCCAAATTTACAGTTTCAGTCTTTGTTTAAAATCACATCTGTGAGTGATGTATTTATGTATCATGATGCCAAGAAATTAAAATTGGCATTAGTATCAACAGTGTTAGAGGGGAGAAAAAAATTGTTAAATCCAGATGTGGACCCAAAAACTCCTGGAGGAACATTTCTTTAGGTAAAAAGCAAACAGCATAATTAAAATTTTTATCTTGAAGGGTCACTTTTTACATGCTTCTCCTCAAAGTAACAGTTCTGTTGAGACTTTGCAAAGTTTGTTAGCACAATAGAAGAGACAAGAACGATGTGTGTTCAAATCACAGTTTGATTTTCTTAACTATCAATAGGAGAGTGGGCAATGGCAGGAGTAAATAAAAGTGCTCACACATACCCATGCTGCTGATTCAGGTCACCTATGGAATAATTCTATCAGTACTCTGCTTCCACAAAAATCAGTTTAGAGTTAACAAGGGGTAGTTCTAGACTTTCAGAACCACCGGATCACAAACATTTACTTTTTTGGGGAGGAGGGATGGAGTTTCACTCTTATTGCCCAGGCTGGAGTGCAATGGCATGATCTCGGCTCACTGCAACCTCTGCCTCTCAGGAAGAGATTTTCTTGCCTCGGCCTCCAAAGTAGGTGGGATTACAGTTGTGCACCACCATACCCATCTAATTTTGTATCTTTAGTAGAGATGGGGTTTCACCATGTTAGCCAGGCTGTTCTCAAACTCCTGACCTCAGGTGATCCGCCCACCTCTTCCTCCCAAAGTGCTGGGATTACAGGCGTGAGCCACCATACCCAGCCCATTTATTTTTTTTAAAAAAAGGAGTTATAAAAGGGGACCAATATCATTTCTAGCTTTCTGCAAATAAAAGCATTTAAAATTAACTCTACCTCTACCACTATCATCTACTATCACTGTCACTTCAAAAAGATAGAACATGTTAATGTAAAACAGAACACTCACGACTGTCAGAACACTCACAACCCATAATAAAAGATAGTCCTTTCCAGGATAATATAAGCAGGCAATCTTTTGCACATCTCCTATTATGCTGTTCTTATTATATTTGCCAGTGGCCCAAGAAATCTTACAAGTGGACCCTAGGGCACATGTTCAAAGACCAATGCAGGGGAGTTAATGCTCCAGCTCTGGATGAGGCATCTGAAAAAAATATTTTCTTCTCAAAGTCATCACTGGCACAAATCAGCAGCCCTGTACAAAGCTGTTTCTCAACCTCCAATTTGAGACCTATGCTTCCTAACTATTCAAAATGCTCTCACAGTAGTTAGGATATCTTCCCCCTTAGCATATCCCTGGGAAGGGATAAAGTCAAGTATTACCGAACATAGATCCTCTGTCCCTCTAGAGGCACTGGACTGCAATCATCTGGCAACACTATCATTTTTAGACTCTCTGGAGATAGCAAAGGTTTTCTGAAGGAATGACCTTAAAGGCAGCTGTCCTTTACTGAGCATCTATGACGTTCCTGGCACTACTTGTCTCATTCAAGCCTCAGCACTACCAAATGAAGATGTTGTATATGGTGAGTCCAATGCGCTGCTGACAATTTAAAAACCTGCACCCACCATGATCAATACCAAGCTACCCAAGTGGCATGCCTGAATGCAGACTTCGAAAGAGAGACACAATAGCATCCCCATTGTATGGTATTTTCTACCACACAGACACAACATATGTAACAACCTCAAAAACTTAGATAATGGCAAAGCATAATAAGATATTAGGAAATTATGAGTTTTTAATATAATTATTTAATTGTGAGTTAGTATATTTAATTTGTAACATTAGTTATTAGAACAGGTTTCTAATCAATTTGGAGTCAGTATGCTGGGTTTTTTCCAGCTTTTATGGGTCACTACAATCCAGTACCAACACAGCATTGGTGGATCCCATGAGATTTCAACTTCTACAAAGAAAAAATCTGCTTGGTCCTCAACATTACTTCCAAGACTGTTGGAGTTCACTGGACCAATAAAATCTAATAGACAAGAAAACAGAAAGTAAGTCACTTGTCAGAGTTTCTCTGTAGTAAGTGGGAGATGAAATAGATTCTGATACCAGGTGTTATCAAAATAATCTTTTTAAAAGCCAGGAATACAATTCTTAATAATTCCATACCGTAACTACTCCCAGTTCTGAAATAAAAATTATAACTTGAGGAGAAAGGTTAAGCTTGTATAAAACAAGAAAAAATAACGAAGAAATAATTAAGCAACACAGTGAAAATAAAAACCATAAAGTAAAGGCATGTTCTGTTGTAATTTCTGCCAAACATGAAAACATTGTCAACGGTGAACATGCAATAAAAAAGCTAAACCTGTAACAATAGTTATGCAAAAATGGAAACAGAGTGCTCTTAGCTACAACTATACCAATTATATTACAATATAAACCAGCTCAAAATCCAGATAGGGCCCTTACCCTCTGTGTCACTCCTTTAAAAATAAAATACAATCTCCAGTTACCAAAGAATTATAATTTTCTTAGTTACAATATTTTTCAATCCTGACTTCACAGATTCTGAGAATTACCCTGATTCCTAAGGTGTCAGGTAAATGAAAATTGTAAACTACATCCAGATCACATGGACCATCTGAAAATTCCATCTCAGACACTTCATCTTTCTCTGAGATTTGGGATTATTATAATACTCACTCTAGCAGAGGACGAGTTGCCCAAAGAAGGTTTGTGCTCCTTTTTCATACTATAGAGTTGTTGGTAGGAGCCCCACAACCACTACTTACATAGGGCCATGGGACTTATTTCTGGCCAGTGGGATGTGGTTAGAAATGAGCAATTCAACCAACTTCCATAAAAACTTCCTAACTAGTCCTCAACTCTTCCTCTTTTCCTATCTACTGGCTAGAAGTGAAGGACTTCAATACCGAAGAAGATGGTGTAGGCTCAAGACAAAAAAAAGCCCATACTTCTGAAACATCATTTGAAAGGCTGCTGAAGACCTACATTGCATGGTTATATGAAATAAAAATAAATTTCTATTAAGTTAAGCCTAGGAGCTTTCAGGGTTTATCTACAGAAATCCCAGCTCTCTCTGCTTTAAGAACTGCAATGGCTGCAAGGCAAAATAATACCTTATTAGTCCTGTATTATTTGTTGCTTTTGAATCACCAAAGTGACTTTAATGTGTGATTGCTTGCCAAGTTTTCTAAACAGACAGTAGGATAAATTGGTTGCTGGAGGCTCCAACTGCCCCTAACCATCTGAGAGATACACCCACTATGCACTAATCCTAAACAACTAATGAATTTCCCCAGGAGCATTTGATGTCCTCTCACATAGGTATGAATGAGTATAAGATTTAACTTACTGTGATAGTTTTTCATGACAGTATTATTACATCATGAAGTGCAATGGTACTTAAACTTTTCTGAGTCACAGATCTCTGTAAAAATCAAATGCAAGGAGTGGGTTCTCTCTGGAAATGGACACAAAAGCACATACAAGCAAAATCATGTGCACCATGTCAGCTGGTTCACAGAGCCTAGATCAGCACCCCAGAAATTTACCTTTGAACCAGACTTTGAACTAAGAATAACTTATTGAGAGGCATGAACACCACACTAGAAGCCAAAAGTCAGGAGCCTGCAGTCCAGCCTGAGACCTTGGGTGGGTATACCACTTCCCCTCTCTGATTGCAGAATCCGGAGCTTTATGAATAGATTTCTTTTCTTTTCTTTTTTTTCTTTTTTTTTTTTTTTTTTGAGATGGAGTTTCACTCTTGTTACTCAGGCTGGAGTGCAATGGCGCAATCTCGGCTCGCTGCAACCTCCACCTCCTGGGTTCAGGCAATTCTCCTGCCTCAGCCTCCTGAGTAGCTGGGATTACAGGCACGCGCCACTATGCCCAGCTAATTTTTTGTATTTTTAATAGAGATGGGGTTTCACCATGTTGACCAGGATGGTCTCGATCTCTTGACCTCGTGATCCACCCGCCTCGGCCTCCCAAAGTGCTGGGATTACAGGCTTGAGCCACCGCGCCCGGCCTTATGAATAGATTTCTAATGCTCTTCCAACTCTAAGAATATCCAGATTTTTAATAGACAGTTGATTCTGAAATGAGGACCTCTGGCTGGTATTTCTAGTCCCACCTATTCTCACTTTTAAAAACAACAGAAAAAAATAAGAGAAGGAAATTGGCAGCATCACAAAATTTAATATCTCATTATGATATCAACCCCCACATTATATATTTTCCTGTAATTTCATGAGAAGGTTGGCTTTAGCTAGTGCAAAATTGCTGGCTCTTTCAGCTGATTAACATGGAAATATATGAAGAATCTAGAATTTTGAGCATGAAATCTCAAGTGGTTCATCAAAATAATACTTCTTGGCATTAATGAGAATCTAGAGTCTAGTGAGTTAATCTGGATGGACACTAGCTTCCTAGATGAACCTGGCAGAATAAAGTTCACACACACCACATACTTTCTTCAATAGACCAAATAATAACAATAACAATAATAATAAAAACTAAAAGCTTAACTTTCATTCCAAAGGTAATTACTATTTTTTATCTGGCCCTTATCCATTATTGTTCTGGAAATCTATCGCTGTATAACAAACCACCCCAAATTTAATGGAATCAGACCACCACCACTGTATTGTGCTCATGAATTCTAGGTCAGTTTCTTGCACATGAGTGAGAAACTACATGGCCTTTTATTACGCAACCTTGAAAGTCCTATAGCACCACTTCTGTCATGCTCTGTTGAAGCATTCACAAGCCTTTTTCCTAAAGGAAGGAGTGCCAAAGAATTGAAGCCTTGTTTTAAAATTGCCACTATTATGATCCAACACCAATTGGAGGAATCAACAGGAAAGGAACACTATAATCTCAAACATCAACTCATATCAGTCGTAAAATATGGGAGATTCAGGTGTTCAAATAATAATTTGATACAGGGGATACAAGAAATACACCAGTGGGCCAAACAGATCAATATCTCACCCTTCATAGGTGTTTTTTTTTTTTTTTAAATTCCAGATTCCCATGGAGGAAAAGGCACAATAATTTTAAAAGGAGACTAAACCAGTTTGTTATTAGTGTTATAAAGGAAAATAAATCAGAGAAGTAGAATGGGACATACTAGGGAAGTGTGGATCAATTGCAACTTTCAATAGGGTAGTCAGGGACACTTGAGCAAAGATCTAAAGCAGGGGTGTCTAATGTTTCAGCTTTTCTGGGCCACACTGGAAGAAGAATCGTCTTGGGCCACACATAAAATACGCTAACACTAATGACAGTTGATGAGCTTCAAAAAATCACAAAAAATCTCATAATATTTTAAGAAAGCTTATGAATTTGTGTTGGGCTACATTCAAAGCCATCCTGGTGTCATGCAGCTCACAGGCCACTAACTGGACAAGCTTGATCTAAAGGAAATGAGGAAACAAGCTGTGTAGATATTTCAGGAAGAGGGAACAGTCAATGCCAAGTGTGTAGCTGAAGTTGCATGAGGGATGATCCAAAGAAGTGCAGGGGTGGGTGAGAATGAAAGGATGGGCTCCACATTTGGAGTGTGTCATGAGAACATTGATTTTACTCTGAGAAAAATGAGAAGACATTGGAAGGTCTGAGAAAAGGCAAATCATGACATGAGGCACTTTCTTAAAGGATTACTTCCAATGTTGTATTGCAGCATGGTTTCAGGGTGGTGGTCTTAAGGACAGACCCATCGGGGCTAGAGGTAACTGAAATAACTATAGCAAGACATGATAGAACCTTGAAACACGGTAGCAGAGTGGAGGCAAGGAGAAGAAGCTGAGTTCAGATATGTTTTGAATGTAAGGTGGACTTGGCTTCAGGATAGATTGTCTGAGGACTGGAGAAAGAGAGAAGTAAAAGATGGCTTCAAGGCTCTCAATCTGCACAATAGGAAAAATGGAAGTGGACTACCAAGATAGGGAAGATTGGGAAGGAAAGGTGGAAGTTACGGGAACTAAGAGTTTTGGTTTTATATGTGTTAAGTTTGTAATGATATTAGACATTTAAGTGAAGATGCTAAGTACGTGATTAAATAGATGAGTCTGGAGTTGATGGGAGAAGTAAGAACCACAATGACAACTTTGGGATCGGTGAACAGACAGTATTTGAAACCTAGATGAATAGGAACTGAGCATAGAAAGGAGAAGAGAGATCAGAGGACTGAGCACAAAGGCACTCTAAGAGTGAGGGGTCAGGAAGTCAGAGGCAAGTAGCAAAGGAGCCTGAGAAGGACAGCCAGTGAAGTAGGAAGAGAAGCTGTGTCCATAATGAGAAAGTGGCCATCATTATCAATCGCTACTGAGAGATAAATAGGATGAAGTCAGAGAACTGACCACTGGACTTAGTCAAGGTCATTAGTGACCTCAACTAGAGCAGTTTGGAAAATGATGGGAGTGAAAGTCTAACTAAAATGTGCTGTGGAAGAATAGGAGGAGAGAAGAGCCTCAGGTTACTATATTTACACAATGTGCTATTTTACCGATCCTTTATTTTGTCAAAACTCTGCTTTAGATTTACATACCCAAGTTCATAGCTGCATTATCTCAATAACCAAAAGGCAGAAGCAACCCAAATGTCCACAGATAAATGAATGATAAACAAAATGACATGTATACATGCAATGGAATATTATTCGGCCATAAAAAGGATGGAAATTTTAATGCTCCCTACAACATGGATAGACCTTAAGGACATTATGTTAAGTGAAATAAGCCAGTCGCAGAAGACAAATACTGCATGATCTCACTTATGATAGTTATCTAGAGTAGTCAAATTCATCGAAATAGAAAGTGAAACGGTGCTTGCCAGGGACGGTGATAGGCAGAAATGAGGAGCTGTGTAATGGGTATAGAGTTTCAGTTTTGCAAAATGAAAAAGCCCTAGAGATTGGCTGCACAACAATGTGAATACACTTAACACTATTTAACTGTACACTTAAAAGTGGTTAAAACAGTAAATTTTCTATCATATATATTTACCACAATTAAAAATTTTTCTAAAATTGTTGAAGTCCCACAGCCTTTCCCATCTCTATCCTTTTAGAGAATAACCATCATCTAGAAGTTGGTGTCTATCTTTTTCATGTATGTTTTTGTGCTTTTATTACATATGTATGTCCTCAAAAATAATATAAAGCTAACAATGCAGCACACTGTTTTTTAACGTAAAATACCAGCTATCTATTGCACAAAGCTTTCTTGCATATTTATGTTTTCAAACTTTATCAATGATATTAAACAAGTAATTCTATAAATAAGTATTTCCTACTCTTTTTTTCCATTACAAACTGTTTCAATACACCTCCCAGTACATGGAAGAGTGGAGAATCAAGTCTGTTTTAGGTATCTTAAATGCACAATAATTCTCTTCTTTCTAAAACATACTGTTATTTTTATTTGGAATAATACTCTACCCCTTTATTTCCTTTTGTCTACAGAGATTATCAAACTACAGCCCACAGGTCAAGTCTAGCCCACCACCTCTCTGGTAAATAAAGTTTTATTGGAACACTGATATGCCCATTGATTTCCACATTATTTATGGTTGCTTTCACGCTGTAATGACAGAGCTGAGTGGTTGTGACAGAGAACACATGGCCCTGCAAAGCTGAAAATGGTTACTACCTAGCCCTTTATAGAAAAGTTTGTCAACCCTTGGTCTAGGATATCTTCAAAACCCATACTAGCCAATCTCAGGAAAAAGAGTTACTCCTCAGGGGGTAGTTCATAATATGTCCACAAATTCTTCAACATTTTCTTTATAAGGTGGAGCCTAAATGTCTTCCTCTTCACTGTGGACTGGACCCAGTAACTCACTTCTAACAAATAGAATATGGTGGAAGTGATGTGTTTGACTTCTGAGGCCTAGGCTTAAAAGAAATCATGACTTCTTTCTTCCCATATTCTGGGATCACTTGTTTTGGTGGACGACAGCTGCCATGTCATGAGGATATCAAGACATCCTATAGTGAGGCCTGTGTGACAGGAAACTGAGGACTTCTGCCAAAAGCCATGTGAATGAGCCATCAGGAAAGTGGATCATCCAGTCCCATTCCAGCCTTCGGATGGCTGCAGCCCTGTCCAGCGGCCTGACTGCAGCCTCATGAGGTGCACTGGGCCAGAACTACCAGCTAAGCAACTCTCAAATTCCTTCCTACAGAATCTGTGAGATAATAAATGTTTGTTGTTTTAAGCCATTAAATTTGGGATAATTTGTTATGCAGCCATATATTGCAAATATATCACAGGAAGGTCAACAGCTGACCCTCCAGACTAATCTAACATTTCACACCCTCACATACATTCTCATAGCATTGTGTGCTTGTCCTTCATGTCATTGAACATGGCTGTAATTTTACACTAATTTATAAAATTAATTAATCCATGTCTGTGTACACCATGGAGTATACTCTATGCCCATTACACTCCCAGTAACTAACACAGTTAGTTAGCCAACAGTAAGAGCTCAAGAAACAAACACACACTGGAGGATTGATTAAATGAAACAAATGACACTGTATGTATAAGCCTGAAAGTCCTACAGTACTTTTGACCAAAAGGAGTCTGCTGTGAAGGATGATAAAAGCTAACAGTTACTTACACATTGCTATGCACTAAGCACTCTTTTAAGTATTTAATAAATATTAATGTGTTCCATCTCAAAATAACCTCCCCAGGTAGGTATTATCACCACTTTATTATCACCATTTTTCACTTGAGGAAACAGAAACAGAGAAGTTATTAACTTGCCCAAGAAAACCTACTGAACTGTACTGTAGAAATTTATCCCAGACAGTCTGACTCCAGAGCCATTGCTCCTAATCGCCTCGCTACACTGCCCCCATTTTATCACTTGGCTTTAAGTTGATAGTTGAAGTTGACACCTCCATGGGTTTTTTTCATTATAATCACTTCTCTACTACTCCTTTGATTCAGTCTTATTTCCCATTCTTTTCTTCAGTATTTGAAAATGAAAGAACTTTATCATAACAGCAATTGGCTGCAACTGATGTCCATATTAGATATTAAAACTTGAAGGGCAAACATGATTAGGCACACAGAAGTGGGGCCAAAAAAATCCACAATTACTTTTAAATATTAAATCCTTCTTGATATTTGACCAATCAAGCATTCATAAATAATAACCTAAAATAATAGAATAAGGCTGAATTCATAGATAATTACACTAAAGTTTGGATCCAACAACCTCCATTTCAAGACTCAATGGAATATTTAAATATTAACCCCATACCAGGCCACCAAGGAAAACCACAGATGGATCCCAAAAGGTAGAAGTTAATATACAGGCTACATTCTTTGTCCATATATAATAAAGCAAGAAATTAAAAATAAAACCTCATTATTTGTAAAATAAAGCTCATAAAATCTTTAAATTCATCCTCTAGAGTGAGATCCTGTCCTCTCCACCTACTAGGTACATGACCTTGGGCAAGTTACTGGATTTTCTCTAATAGTCAGTTTCCCCATGGATGTCATGGATATCTTATAGGGTAGAGAAGTTGGGCTAAGTATGTGGACTGACACACAGTACACAATCAATCATTGAAATGTATTCTTATTACTTTTTTTGCTCTTGAATAATTATTAGTGTTCCTAACAGCACATTAAAGAAGACAGCCTGGCAAAATGCCTTCCCTGCCCCCTTGTTCTGTGCTTTGACATTAATGTACTTCCATTGGGTCTAACTGAATAATTTTACCAAAAGCCCGCTGTGTGCCAGGTAGGACACACAGAGGATCAATCGTTGCCTTGGTGGAGCTTATGTTCTAGTGTATGCATTCTTAAAGGGGGTGATGTCATGCCTAGAGGATCTGGGAAACAGCAAGTTTCCCAGGGTTGTTGGAGTGGAGAGAATGCTGAGAGACGAGATTCAAAAGGTAAGGGCTGCAGAAGGGGCAGAATGTATGAAGCCATGTAGATTCCCATAAAGATATTTGTCTTACATAGAAGGTTTCAAATTCTAGAGAGACAGGGAAGCAGTTTCCATAGAAATATATAAATATGGTATAAAGTTATTGGTAAATTATTTTTCAGCAAGAATATTGACATTTGGGAGCCTAAAACTATGCTATCAAAATCTCTATACATGTACATTTTTCTTTAATTTGTTTTAATGGATAATGTGCTCCTTTTGCTGAATCTGCATTAAAGATTTTTTTTCACAGATTCATCATGGTCCTTTAGATGCTATGGTCCTGGAAACAACAGAAATTAATGTAATGAAATGTCAGCTTCTAATATTTGGCCAGTTGTGTTAGCAATGTCATAGGGAGAAACGATAAAATTTAGTTATTAGTTCAATAATTATTGGCCACCTCACACATGCTAAGCAATGCAGAGAGAGCAAAGATAAGTGATACACCATCCCAGGTCTCAAGGAACTTGATTGTCTAATGGAAAAGGGAGTATATTTCCCAGAATACAAGACCACAAATGTTCATTTCAACAATAATAACAGCAGCTATAACTTAAACAATGATTATCATACATAAAGCCCCATGTGTCCCATCTAGCGCCAGATTTGTTCTTCACAGCATTTCCATCACATAAGACTTACTGCACCACAAAAAAGGTGCAGTCACTCAGACTGGGAGAGTTAACTAACATGCCCAAGATTGCAAGGGTGGTAAGACTTGAGAGTACAAGCACAGTCAGTCTGATGTCTAAACTTACTTTTTATATGATTAACATAACATTGGTTTATATTGCTATCTGTGGTCCCATCATCCTCTGCAAACATCTAGCATTTTAACATGATCCTAAATCTGACTCATGGTTTGTTTCTCAGTTCCCTGATAGAACCCACTCATATTGAATGACATGCTATGAGAAAGAATGCAAAATAATTCTTCCCCTGATGAGGGAAGAATGGCTTTGGAAAACTTCATGGAAGAGTAGATGTGGGTGGTTAATCTTCAACCAGCTTTGCACTCCTCTGTTAGACTCCATTTCTGAGCTAATAATAACCTCTCTGACCCTTATATGCACTAGCTTATGTCCCTCTCATTTGAGGACACAAAGAACAAATTTGAACCAATCTCCCACCATGACAGCTTTTCAGGCCAAAGTTTTTCTTACTAAAGAGTTATTATTCTATTTCTTAAATGACACAGTGTCCTGGTCACTCACCTCAGCCTATGCACTTCACCTCATCTGATCTAAGAAGCTGGGCCTGGTAGGTACTGGGGTGAGAGAGCAGCTGGAAAAATTGGGTGCTGCAGGCTTTGAGTGCAGAGGAAGAACCACAGAGTATTATTCCCATACTTTAAAATCTAATGGATTTCCTAGCTGGATTTTAAAATTGTAATGGACCAGTGACTCCATATTACCTTTTTTGTTGCCTATTTGAAAAATATATTCATCTGTAACTGCTATCCTATGCCTCTACCACCATTATCTGTTGAGATCAGATAACTTGTTTCTTTCATTTCACAGGCCCACTAAAAGAGAGAAACTGTGTCCCTAGGAGTGGTATTTAATGGATTATACCCAAACCTCATCCATATATAAGTGATTTAGACAATGGGATTTTTGAACTGATGAAATTTAGATGATATTTTAGACAGAGTTGATGCTGTAATGGGATAAGATCTTTAGAGATTTGGGATGAGGTGAATATAATTTTTATTTGGGAGGAATGTGAATATTTGGGAGTCAGAGGGTGAAATGCAGTGGGCAGAATAAAAAAGTCCACTTTCTATTTCTAAAACTTACAAATATGTTACATAATATGGCAAAAGAGGCTTTGCATTTGTAATTAAGATTACAGACATTAAAATAGGGAGATTATCCTGGATAACCTCAGTGAGTGCAATCTAATCACATGTATCTTTTAAAAGCTGAGAACTTTCTCTGACTGGAGGCAGAGAGAGATGCAGTAGATGAGGAAGCCAGAGAGATCCTCAGTGTGAGAAGGATTTGGTATGTCACTGCTGATTCTGAGATGTAGGGGCTACATCATATGCAAGGACCATAGGAAGCCTCTAAGGGCTCAGGGTGGTCCCCAGCTGATGGCCAACAAGGAAATCAGGACCTTGGTTCTACAAATGCTGGAACTGTCTTTGGCCAACCACGTAAATGATTTGAAAGCACATTCATCTCAGGAACCTTTAAAAAAGAGCACAGCCCTGATGATACTTTAATTTTGGCCCTGTAGAACTTAAAGCAAACATCCAGTTGAGTTGTGATACACCAGGCCACTTCTGACCTGTGAGCTAATAAATACATATTGTTTAAGCTGCTAAATATGTGGTAATTTGTCATGGCTGCAATAGAAAACTAATATTGAATGGTTAATCTCTCACTAACCTTTGCACTCCCCTGTTGGACAGGTTTTTTTTTCCCCTATATTGAGAGGAAATAAATTCCCCTGAAACTTCTATACATTAGTCTTTGTTCTACTCATTCAAGGGTATAAAGAACAAATCAGGTTCATCTCCCATGATAACAGTTTCCAAGTCCAAAGTCTTTCTTACTACAGGGTCATATTTTTTCTTTATGTTCTTTTTTTTTTTTTTTTTTTCAAAAGAGAAGTTTGCTTTTGTCACCCAGGCTGGAGTGCAGTGGCGCAATCTCGGCTCACTGCAACCTCTGCCTCCCGGGTTCAAGCAATTCCCCTGCCTCAGCCTCCTGAGTATCTGGGCTTACAGGTGCCTGCCACCACACCCAGATAATTTTTGTATTTTTAGTGGAGATGGAGTTTCACTGTGTTGGCCAGGCTGGTCTCAAACTCCTGACCTCTGGTGATGTGGCCTCCCAAAGTGCTGGGATTACAGGCATGAGCCACCCCACCCAGCCAGTCCTACTGTTTCTTATATGGCACAATATCAGGTGCTTTTAGCAACCCATGGGTCACTTACCTTAGTCTACTTCTACATCTCAGATTGAATTCCTAAGAGGCAGAGCCTGAGACAGGGACTTTTATGCAAGTGGTTTATTAAGAGAGGGCTCTTCAGGAAAGCTTTAAGGAAGAGAAAGATGCTATACAGAGAAGACAGGGAAATTAAGCAAGGGTGTTGTATAGGAAATCTAGCCTGAGCCTGGACTTGTGAGGAGCTGTAGAGAGTAAGCTATGCTGCAGAGTCTGCTCCCCCTGAGGCATGGGGGCCAGGCTTCTGTACCCTTGCTCCAGTCAGTCACTGCCTGTGGGCTCCCCTAGCGCTTCCGGACAGGAAAAAAGTTTGGCAATTCTAGTCATGAAAGGCACACTTCTGGGAAAGTTCACAAGTATGAGTTGGTGGCAACAATGCTCACAGCCAGTGGAGGATGGGCTTATCTACCAGGCATAAGGGTTGCTAGGGGTCTGAATTGGGCAAAGTGAGCATCTGTTACAATCTATGATTCAGAGGTTATACACAGAACTGCAGATTTTGTCTGAACTAGCATGGAGGGAATACGGTAGGATTCTACTATTCTTGTTTTAGGTAAATGGCTTTAAAATTTTAGCAGTATAAGCCTTCAAGCTTGTTTTGTCCCAAATGAGATGCATGCACACACGCTAAAATTAATTAAGCATCTACTATTTGTTAGACACTGTGATAGCTCCTGCAGACAGGAAGGGATTAAGACAGAATAGCCCCTGCCATCATGAGGCTTACTGTCTGTTAAAGACAGCAGTCAGAAATATGTAAATAAACAAGTTAAAAATTATACATGTATACAGGTAATAAGTGTAAACACAGCAATGAGAAGATGCTGAGATAGAGAACGATGGGGGAGGGAATTATAGGATCCACCTGAGGTCTGCCTCCCGAACCACGTGGTGTAAATGTCAGCTTGCTAGCCCTAAAGTGCAGTACCAATTAAGGCACTTTATCTTACCTTCTCACCATCCCCCTCTAACTTTAAGCTGGCAGTCAGGGAAGGTCCCCCAAAGGAGATGACATTCAAACCAAGACCTGAAGGACGAGCAGGAACCAACATGCAAACAATTGCAGGGAGTGTGGTCCAGGCAGAGGGAACAGGAAGAGGAAAGTCGATCTGCTCTGATGAACAGGGTGACGGGGGAGGAAGGGGTCTGGCAGCCATCCACTAAGTCCACCGCAAGAATCCCTGAGGTGTCTTCTTGGAATTCTAAGGCTCCTACAAGCACAACTTGAGAGCCATCCTTCTGGGCGTCATATTTTGAGTCCCAGATTCTAAAACTGGATTGAAGAAAGCCTCTGGCTATCCATCCAGTTGCCCTCAGGAGCCACCCAAACATCATTCCACATTCCTGGATCTTTACACATCTTCCCTCACACCCCTTTCTCTCTCGAGTACTTGGAAAAGGCGTGGGAGAGGGAGGGTCTGGCTGTTTCACAGCTCCAGCCAGAGGGCCCATTTTAGAGATGCCAGCAGGGGATGGCATATGAATCAACAGCGTGTTCCCTGCACACTCCCACAGTCCAGATGGTTGCAGATCGCAGGAGCAGAGGGCGACTCCTACGCAGGCAACTCCCCTGGCTGGAGACATGTGCGACACTTCAGACCATGAAGGAACATGTGGTGGTGGTGATGGTGGCAGTGGTGGTGATGGCGGTGGTGGTAGTGACATTTTTATAGAAAAGGGCATGGTCTTTCTTTTGCTGTGGATTTTCATTTTAAACACTTGTCTGTAATGAAGTCTTAGAGTATAAAATGCTAAGGGCTCACAGCATTGGAAAGCACCATGAGAACAAACTGGTCCAGCTTCTCTCTCCCAGCCTGAATCCCTTCACATCCCTGATGGGGGTCACTGGGCTGACGCCTGAAATATTTCAGATTGGGGCAGTCATGCCTCCACGATGCAGCTCTGATATTTGGAAAGTTCTCTCCTTATAAATATTAAGTCAAAATCTGTTCCCTCTGACTCTCCCCTCTTTGGTCTAGCTCTTCATTATACAGAATTTAATAATATCTACACTGACCATTCAGCAAGGTCTTGCTATGCACCAAGTACTGTGCTAACAACTTGCCATGAAATATCTCATTTAACCCACACCCCAAACTTGGGAGGTAAGCACCAATCTTATCCTCAGTTTTCAGAAGGAAACCAGAACCATGAAGAGGATAATGGAGCAGCCCAAGACCAGACCACTGGAAAGCAAAGCTGAGGTTTGAGCTTACATCTGTCATTCTCCAAAGATGAGTCAAGCTTTTCACATCTACACAGTGTAACAGAATAAATCTCTTTCTTCATAAGATGGTTTTCCAAGTATGGGAAGCCAGACACCACTCTCTTCTAAGGACTTTTCTTCTTTACATGAGATACCTCCAGGTCATTCAACCATTCTTCATAGAATGCAAGAGCTCAAATAAGAACCATCCTGGCGACCCTTCTCTGGAAAAGTTCCAGCTTCTAACAGTCCTAAAATGTGGTGTCAAGAACTGGCCATTCCACACACAGCCTGACAACAGCAGAATCTGTTGAGTCCATCCTTCGGGATCTACTCAAGCAGATGAAAATCTGGTCAGCCATTTGATTCCCAGCTATGAACGATGCTGTTCTGCATCAAACCAAGATGCTCCTGAATCAGAAATGATGTGTCCACAAATGTGTGGGACAAGGTAAGGGGTTCTCTATCAAGGGGCTCACAATGAACAAGTCTGGGCCAATCCCCCTAGAGAACTGCCTTCTGTGAGGGTGGTTCTTGGCATCCCCTGTGGAACTTTCCAACACTTGGCTTGCAGGCATCACACATGGAGCCTTTTAAACCATTATCCATGCATGTGATTAGAGCTTTAGGGTTTCAGATGGTGAACAAAACCCGCTAGTGCTCTCTGCAAACCAACCTTCCACCTGCTCAAAAACCTTACCATCTAATTTCTGCAGTCAGTTCTAAGCAACTCTGGAATATTTCATTGCATTTGCCCCTATTATTTTATTAAAATCAGAGTAAAACTGAAGCAAAAGGACTGACATAAGTGACACATGCAAGCCTAAAAGACTGAGACTGGTGGCACTAGTGAGTTTTGTAGTTCAAAATGGCTCACCTTTAGCATGAATATGAGGCTTTAGCCAGGCCTCAAGTATGAGGCTAAGCAACAAAATTGTTAAGGCTGCTAGAAAGGGATCCCCAAATCTGCATCTAAAAAACAAAATGTAATTAGGGATTGTGGAATTTTTTCATATCTCTGGTAACAGTAGTCCCTGCCTCCTATAAAACATGTAAGTATAATTACTGACTTTTAAACATTTGGTTGGCAAACCTCTTCTGGCTCTGCCATCAATAAGCTGTGAAACCTTAGGCAGGGTGCTAGCCCTTTTTGTGGTTCACAGCCTTATCTATAAATGGGGATGACAGCTACACCCACCTCACTGGGCTGTGAGAATGAAGTGGTTACTAGATGTAAAGCCAGCCAGCAGTGGTGCCAGGAGAATACCTGGAACATCATTCAACATGTGTTAGCTATCTGCCTATTTATTTAAGACAGGGTCTCTTACTTGGTTGCCCAGCCTAGAGTATAGTGGTGCAATCATAGCTCACTGCAGCCTCAACCTCCCTGTGCTCAAGCGATCCCCCCACCTTAGCCTCCCAAGTAAGCTGGGACTATGGGTACATACCATCATGCCCTGCTAATTTTTTTTCAATTTTTTTGTAGAGTGAGGTCTTGCTAAGTTGATCAGGCTGGTCTCAAACTCCTGGGTTCAAGTGATCCTCCCACCTCAGCATCCCAAGAGGCTGGGACCACAGACCCACACCACCACATCCAGCTTTTTTTTTTTTTTTTTTTTTTTTTTTGTAGAGATGGGGTCTCATCGTGTTGCCTAGGCTGTTCTTAAGCTCCTGGATTCAAGATATTCTCCCATCTTGGCCTCCCAAATTGCTGGGATTACAGGTGTGAGCCACTGCACCCAACAAAGCGTTAGCTATTTTAACATTTATTTAATAGTATAACCTGAGTGAAAAGCTAACATCCTCATAACAGCCTGGAACTCAGAGGGTATCAAGATAAGTCAATGCAGGATGCTAGAAAAGGGGCGTGTATCCTGACAGGGCACCAGGAATAGCCACAGGGAGAGGTTGCTCCAAGATGCAGGTGGTCCCTTTGGCAAAGTGTAACAGTGAAAGGCAACCTGAGCAGAAGGCCACAGGTGGAGTCCAGGTACAGGCAGAACTGGCCACAGGAAGGCTCTGGAAGAGATCTTGCTAGGCAAGCTGGTAGCCAGAGGCAGGCAAACAGGTAGTGGGAGGGAAACCCAGGGCAGAGCTGTGGTTCTCAGAGGATCCAGGGAAAACATGCCAGGCCTCGTTCTTGGAACAAGAGATACGGAGTCCTGAGCCAGGTACTACCCTGGAGGAGGTACACTGCAAACTGTATGAGTCTCTGACCTAGCTCCCCAGCACACAGCATACCCTCTGGCACACAGCTGAAATAACAGCACCTAATATCCATTGCCAAGTGTCCTCTCTATGCCTGAGCCAGTTTAGGTCCTCTTCATGGCCTCTCTCACACAACCTTCACCCACAACTCCATGAGGTCCTGCAATTAACCTCATTTTACAGATGAAGGGATTAAGGCCCAGAGAGGTGAAGTGACTTGCTTAAGTGCTCAGATGAAGGATGGATGAACAGATGGGCAGGTAGATGAAATAAGGTGCAGTGTTGTCTCAAACCCAAGACAGAAAATCATTTCCTAGAAAGACATTGCACATCACTCTCCAATCTCATCCCCAGCCAGTTAACTGCCCTGATGTTCCCCTGACTGCAGTCACACTCACCCACATACACTCTCCCACCCAGGCTCCAGGTTCCCACTTACCTAGGAGGTCCCTTCTATTAAATTCCCTTCACTCGTGAACTCAGATGAGTTCAAATCTCATGTACTGCATAGGCCACACACACACCTGTGCAAAAGGTATTAATTCTTTCTTCCCATGCTGTACTTTGCTTTCATTTCCATTAGAACACTGATAACTATAGTCAATATTTCAGGTATTAATAGTTTCTAAGTATCAGATACATGTTAAGTATACATGTTCTATGTCCTTTAATCTTCACAATTCTCCCCATTTTATAGGCAAGGAAACAGAAAACTAAGTGACTGGCCTAAAATAACACAATTCATATTCAATCTCCAGCTTTTCCTCTTAGCGATTATTACCTACATTTTTCCAACATTCATTATGCATGAATATAAATTGTCTCCCCCAGGATCTCTGGGAGGGTCAGGCAGAATGTGGCACTCTGCTCCCTAACATGACTCCACAGCATCCCACCCATGGTTGACACTCCCCACTGTTTGCTAAATTTAGTTAACTTCTTTAAGTTCCATCCATGTTTAAAATGAAGTTAATAGTTGTAACAGAGACTAGCACAGAGTAAGAATGAGATAAATGTTTATTAAATAAGTAAAATAACTCCATGGGAAATAAGGTACATACTCTCATTTATAGTCTATCCATTTATTTCTACTCTATAGTGTTCCAGAAGAAGTTTAAAGCAACCCTTATACCAATCCTCTATGGGGCATATTATTATCCCCACTTAACAGCTGAGAAAACTGAGGATCAGAGAATTCATGAAATTTTACTTAACTCACAGGGTTGGTGAGCAGCTGATGTGATTTAAACCCAGGCCTCCCTGACCACAGAGACCATGTTTTCTATTACATGAGGCTCAGGCTGGGGCCCAGGCAAGAGTGGGAATCATATAAGATGGACTTGATGCTGCGTTACCTGAACCAGGTGAATTCTCTTCAACGAGAGGGCAGTGGGTCTTGGAATGGAGCTAAGCCTCAAGAAGGTGACCCACTGGCCTCAGTAATGGCCCAATGGGGAGCTGAAGATCTTTAGATACTGGGATCCTGGCAGACCTTAACCAAGTCCACAAGAAACACACTGATTTGATAATAGGCATCAGTTTTCCATAAGGTCTCCCACTAAGTAGTACCACTAAAGCCAGCAATCGTCCCAATGAAAAGGGTCCCAAAGGCAGAGGAATTCTTTGAGCTGCACTGCCCACAAACTACCTAGCCCATTTTGACTCCCATTTGTGTATAACTGTTTAATCAATTTACAAAACTGGTATATGATAGATTGGCAGCCTATATTAATGATGCTGGGAAAGAAAATTCACTAATACAGAGAAATGTCCAAAATAGGTTAAACGAAAAGAGTAATTTAGAAAACAGTGTGTATTCCTTGTTTAATAAAAAATTATAAACTGTGTGAAAAAAAATGACTAAAAATATATATATCAAAATATGGCTAGGTGCGATGGCTCACAACTGTAATCCCAGCCCTTTGGGAGGCCAAGGCAGGTGGATCACTTGAGGTCAGGAGTTCAAGACCAGCCTGGCCAACATGGTGAAATCCCATCTCTACTAAAAATACAAAAATTAACCAGGAGTGGTGGCAAATGCCTGTAATCCCAGCTACTCAGGAGGCTGAGGCAGGAGAATCATTTAAACCCAGGAGGCAGAGGCTGTAGTAAGCCAAGATCATGCCACTGCACTCCGGCCTGGGTGACAGAGTAAGACTCAGTCTCATAAAAAAAATTAAAAAAAAGTGTATCAAAATGTTACCAGAAATTAGTTGTAGGGAAGATCATGAGTAATTTTCAAGTTTCTTTCTTGTAAATCTGTACTTTCCAAATTGCCTAAAATGAACATGCATTAATTGTATAAGAAGAATTTATGCATAGTTTTTTTTAACTGCCAATGCATGAGCTCATTTTCATCATGACAAGAAACTGATGAGGCAAGTACTATTATTATCCCCATTCTGCAACTAAGAAACCTGAGGCCTAGAGAGTTTAAATCACTTGCCCAAGGTCTAGAACCTTGTGATTGGTTTGAATCAATCACATTTGATTTTGAATAGAAGCCAAATCCCACAGCCCAAACACTGGATCTCATAGGGACAGCATGAGTAAAAGTGTGGCAATAAAATAGCCAGGTTAAGGACATTTCTATACTTATGGTCCCATTTGGTCTTCATAACTTCTTCGCTGAGTTAGACAGGGCTACCAATAAACTGGGACTCAGGGAGGTTAATTAGTTTGGGAAGATCATCCAATAAGGTAGCCACCAGCTCTCATCAAACTACCCATTGCTTTAGTGTCTACATTTTCCATCATGCCATAAGGTCCTTAAAAACAAGTAAATCATCTGTTTTGTTCACTGCTATATCCCTAGCACGTAACAAATGCCCAACATACAGTAGGTATTCATATAAAGATTTTTTTTGAAGAGCAATAGAATAGAACTAAAAAGCAGTCTGTAGTGAGTTGAATAGTGCCCCTTCCTTCTCTCACCACCCTACAAAAGAAGATCTATCCATCCAGAATTCATGGATCGACTTTATTTGGAAAAAAGGTATTTTCAGACATAATTGAGGCTCTCAAGATGAGATAATCCCAGATTACCCAGCTAGGCCCAATTCAGTGATGCCCAATGTGCTTATAAGAGAAAGGACAGGCTGAACACAGTAGCTCATACCTGTAATCCCAGCACTTTGGAAAGCCAAGGCAAGAGGATTGCTTGAGCCCAGGAGTTCAAGACCAGCCTTGGCAACATAGTGAAATTTCATCTCTGCAAAAAATAAAATTCAAAAAAATTTGCTAGATATGGTGGCAGATTCCTATAGTCCTAGTGACTTGGAAGGCTGAGGTAGGAGGATCCCCTGAGCCCAGGAGTTTGAGGTTACAGTCAGCTATGATCACATCACTGTACTCTACAGCCTGGGAGACAGAACGAGACTGTCTCTTTAAAAAAAAAAACACACAAAAGATGAAAAATGGTCTACCTATATAAGGCACTTACCATGAATGGCATTTGTAGGACTGGAAGTTGCTCCGGATGAGTCAGTGAGTGAGCAGTGAGTGAACGTGAAGGCCAAGGACATTACTGTGCTTTATAAACACTGTACACTTAGGCTACACTAACTTTATTTTGAAAAATAAAGTAAAGTGTGCCAAAGCATTACAACAGCTAAAACATCACTAGGGAAGAGGAATTTTTCAGCTCCATTATAATCTTATGGGACCACTGTCATATATGTGGCCCACAGCTGACCAAAAACATCATTTTGCAGAGCATGACAGCATGTTTGAAAAAAACGTGAAATTTACCTGTAATCCCACTATGAAAGATAACTCAGTCAACAGTGTGGCACAGACATGTTTCCACATCTTTTATACATAAATGTGTGTATGGTAGGCCCTGCTTATCCAAGGAGGGCATGTTCTAATACCTCCAATAGATACCTGAAACCACAAATAGTACCAAAACCTATATACACTATTGTATTTCCCATACATAAATACCTATGATGGAGTTTAATTTAAAAATTAGACACAGTAAGAGATTAACAACAACAACCGATAATAAAATGGAACAATTATAACATGCCAACGTCACTACTCTTGGGCTTTGGGGTCATTATTAAGTAAATAACGGTTCCTTGAACACAAGCACTAAGATACCATGACAATTGATCTGATCACCAAGACGGCTACTAAGTGACTAATAGGAAGGTGGTGTAGGCAGCATGGAGACCCTGGACGAAGGGAAGATTCATGTCTTAGGTGGGACAAAGCAAGACAGCATGAGATTTCATCATGCTACTGACAATGACAGGCAATTTAAAACTTATGAATTATTTCTAAAATTTTCCATTTAATATTTTCTAACTAATGATGACTGCGAATAACTGAAAAAAATGCAAAGCAAAACCATGGATAAGGAGGAACTACTGAATATATGTATACATATACATATATTCTCTTCAATTAAAATAGGACAATACTGGCCAGGTGTAGTGGCTCATGCCTGTAATCCCAGCACTATGAAGACAGGTCGAGGTGAGAGGATTACTTGAATCCAGGAGTTCAAGCCCTGCCTGGGCATCATAGTGAAACCTTGTCTTTACAAAAAATACAAAAATTATCCAAGCATGGTGGTGTGTGCCTGTAGTCCCAGCTACTGGGGACTCTGAGGCAGGAAAATCACTTGAGCCCAAGGGGTCAAAGCTGCAGTGAGCCAAGATTATGCCGCTGCACCCAAGCCTGGGTGACCAAGCAAGATGCTATCTCTAAAATAAGAAAAAAAAATAAGTCAATACCATACATGCTTTGAGGAAGTCTACTGTCTGCACTTAACACTGAATCCTAATAACCTGATCCTTTGCATAAAACTGACCATTGGGACAGCGGGGGACAAAGGAGACCAAGGAAGCAGTAGGAGTAACCCACCGCAGCACAAAGTATCATATCCCTGCGTTATTTAGAAACACCAAAGCACGGTGAGAGTACATGCACACTGATTTTTAGTCAGCTAAAAACTACTAGGTCTTCCAAGATCCACACTACTATTGCTGCTCCTAGGAGGACTGCATCTACTACCTCCCCTTGGCAAGCTGCTGCACCAGGGAAGATGGCAACTTGGGAGAGGCAGCGGATGGGCATGCTTCACCAGAAGGCAACACAACAGAAGGTACATACTACATGCTCATTAGACAAAGTAAGAAAATCGTCCCTCGCTCCTCCTCACCGAGATCTTGATTGAACATATGAGATGATACCCACTATATCTTTTGTGATCTTGAAAGGAAAAGCACCAGAATAGGTCAATTTAAGTATATCAAAAATACACCCCATCTCTGTCAAGTCCAGGCAACGGCATCCATGGTCAGGCAGTTCCCCTCTAAACTCGATGCTGAGTCACAGGATAGATGACTTTCTTGCCTCCTTCTTTTTTTTTTTAACATATCAAAGACCAAAACTTCTTGAGATGAGTTATTGGGAAGATAAAAGGGAAACTGAATAAACTGCTCTAAAAACCATCAAGCTGTCCACAAAGACACTATTAGAGTTTAGCTTCTAACAACTACAATGGTATAATTTTCCTGTTAGCCATTTCCCTTGAAATAATAATTGAACTGGCAAGTCCATTCCTCATAAACACTTTCATCATCTTTGGCTTGACGAGGCCTAGCTACTGAGCCACAGATAAATGTTTCTTCAAGATAGTAAATCATTAGCCATATGTTAGAAATTACCCTTCGCCCCTATAAATGGGACTATACTCCCCTGGTCCTTTCCAAAACAGTGGAAGGGATTTTTGGCAGCCAGACTCACATTAGAATCCCTGGGAATAACACTGCTAATCCCCAGCATGACACTCTGAAGCCTTCAGAGTCATATTTCACAATAGTATTTTCATAGTGTCTGCAAAGTCCGTGTTTATAAAAACAGATTCAAAACAATTTAAAAAAATAGCTGGAAACTGAGCTCCAGCCACCTCAGGTGTGAAAAGGGCTCTTGGTATTGGCTGTGCACATGCCTGAAATATAGGCATCATCCTTAGAAAAAGCAAAATATCATGACGGAAAGCCCGGGTCTGCAGCCCCAGTGACCTGAATTCAAAACCTGGCTCCTTTCATTTCTGGGTGTGTGGCCTCAGGCAAGTAACTTAACCTCTCTGTGTCTCAGCTTCAGTATCTGTAAAATGGGAATGATGATAATGCTTGCCTCACAGAGATAGAAGAGTTAAATGTGACAATATAAATGCTTCTAAGCTTTTTGATCACAGCTTTCTGAAACGTCCTTTAGAACAGGCCTACTACCATAGCAAATACTTAAGGTACAAGTTGAGTCAAGGGTTTTATAGGCCAAGCCTGGAAGTGGAATATTCACTTTTGTTCATATTCCATTAGCCAGAATTTAGTCACATGACTACGCCTGCAAAGGTATCTAGGAAATGTAGTTCAGTTGTGTACCCAGTGAAGAAGAGGGGAACAAAATAATGGTTGCAATAGCAGTCTGTACAACATATACTTAATAGAAACTAAAGCTTCATGAAACAACTCCTCCACTTACTATACATGAGAAAGGCTGATATTTTTGTTTCACTCCATTCCATTCCATACTAATCTATTTCATTTAAAACACATTGGTCTTCACCAAAACGGCTGATTTTCACAATCCACTGATATTTCATGATTCACTATTTTCTCAACAAGTGTTTGCTGTTGTTATCAGCAATAGTAGTGGCAGTCAGCAAAAAGACAAACTAGATACTTGCAAATTTTTCCAAAAATTCTTAATAATCCAGAATTACACATCTAGAAACCGTGATCAATTCCTGAAACCGAGGCTGCCTGTGGAACACATAATTAACTATAATCATACACTGTAGGAACTAAAAGGAATAAATATTCACACACACACATGTGCATGCATACAAACGGATGATGACCAACAAATGGAGGCCAGCTCCTCATAAAGGAGGAGCCAAGGCAAGAAAAAGGAAATGTGTCCATTCTGGCACAGAGCCCAGAACTGAGGAAGCACTGGGTGCTGCTTTTTCGATGAATGAACCAGTGATGCATAAGGTCTTGCTCTTCATCTCCTTGCCCTAGACATTCCTCACAACCTGTGCATAAGTTAGTGCAATATTCTTCCCTGGCCTTCATAATGGACTAAGGAATTTGACCTTGTTCTGAATAGTCACAGAGGCAGTGTAAGGGTTTAAGATGGGTAGGACATGATCATATGTGCATTTCAGATGGATACCTAGGGATATACTGTGACTGGCCTGACCTGAAGCAGGGAGACAAGGGAGGAGGTCAGAGGAGACTGTGGCCTGAACTATGGCAGATGACAGGTAGAAAAAGAAGGGCTCCGAATCAGAGAATAGCAGATGTCCAACTGACAGGTGTGAGTGACTGATTTGGAGATAGGCTGCTCAGACTTCTGACTTGAGACAACTAAGTACATGAAAGTGCTGTTTGTTGAGATAAAAAACACAGAAAGAGAAAAATAGAATTTGATGAATTCAATTTTTGTACAAGTTGTCTCTTAGGCCCCTGACGCTCAATCCAAAGATACCCAGTTGGCAGCAGGAGCATGGACTGGAGGTAAGGAAAGAGTGCTTAGACCCAGATTTGAGAAATACCATCAAATGAATGATGATTAAAGTAAGAGGATCACCCTAGGACTGGGTCCAGACAATACAAGATCTCAGGTCACCACCACAACTCTCAACTGTGAGGCCACCAGCCCACTGTACCACAGAAATGGGGAATAAGAATGAGCTTAGATGCTCACCAGATATAATAGAAAACAGCCTAATTCCCAGGTAACCTTGGATGATGGCTCAGTCTCTTTACTCATTCAACAGGAATTTATTATCTATTATACGACAGGCACTGTGCCAAGGACTAAAGAAACCATTGTAAAAAAAGAAAGACATGGCACCTATGCATGATCTGTTGAGTAAGACAGCTGAAAACAAGGAAGCAAATTTTAACACCCTAATTGTTGGGAAATGCTATGAAGGAAACAAACAGGGTGTTGAGGCCAAGAATACTAGGGAAAGGGAAGGATCTGCTGAGAGTACAAGATCAGAGAAGTCTTCTCTTAACAGGTGACATTTAAATGGAGACCTCAAGAATAAGAGAGAACCCAACAGGGAATGGTAAGCAGAGAGAACTGGATTCTAGATAAAGGCAAAATAAAGCAATTGGATGTTTGAAAAACTAATAGGTAAGTGTTCTGGAGCTGAGAAAAAAGGGGAGTGGCAATTAAGGGTTAGACACTAGAAGGAGTTTGGATTTAACTCTAAAGGCCATTGAAGATGTTCAAACAAAAGAATAACAGCATACACATTTTTTTTCCCCTGGAGACAGGGTGTTGCTCTGTCACTCAGGCTGGAGTGCAGGGGCATAATCATAGCTCACTGAAGCCTCAAACTCCTGGGCTCAAGTGATCCTCCCACTTAAGGCTCCCATGAAGTTAGAATTACAGAGGCACGCCACCATACCTAGCTAATTCTTTAATTTTTTTGTTAGGTAAGGGTCTCACTATATTGCCCAGGCTGGTCTGGAACTCCTGGGCTCAAGCAATCCT